>VDFB02058242.1:151324757-151355227 GCA_007258455.2 Sequoia sempervirens
CTATTTGATAAAAATGCTTTGGTAGACATGTATGAAAAATGTGGTAGCATAGAGAAATGTCACCATCTGACCATCTGATATTTATGTAGTTGTAATATGTTTTGTGCAATGTAATCAGCGATATGAATATAACCAACAAATATCTATTTTCTATAATTCATGGATTGAACTCTGTATTTTATATGCTCTCAATGTCTGTACGCTATGGAAATGCCATTATTTTTTTTTTAAAAAGTAGTATGCTATGTGTGATACTATCAACAATGTAATTATATACTGATTACTCTTTCTTTTTACATAATCTAATGTATTCCAAACTTTTCATAGGCTGCCCGACACATCGAAGGCAACAAAGGCAAGACTAGAAAAGCACAGCCAACACAAACTTGGCTCTGGTGGTTATATGAAATTAAATGATGAATTGTAAGTATCAATAAAATGAAATATTGCATCCAAATTATTATAATAAATTGAAAAACAATTTTGGTTTTATCACACCATAGAAGCTAAAATTCATGATCTTCTACAAAAATGTAGGGCTCAATTCAACAGAGTTCCTACTGTATATGACTTTGAAGATTGCCTTCCAAAGAAGGCTATGGAGCCGCATTGAACTTCTTAAGAGCCTTCACTGGAAAACACACCTTCCATTGCATCTCGACACGAGGTAAATAAACTCAATAAAGTTTATTTAAAATTGAATACTTGTGCAATCTATTCAATATTAATTTCCACCATAAAGTAATTATGTGCTTATTTGTTTTAAACATACAAGCAATGATAATACTGCACATGACATTGGAATGCAACCTAGTGAGGGTGGAGCACAACCTGCAGATGAAGGTCATGGTGTGCATCCTAGTACTTTAGAGCATGTAGAGCGTGATCAACATGTTGAGCATGATCAGGCTAGAGAAGATCAGGAACATGATGTGGCCCCATCAGGTAAAGAGGACCACTCTAAAGTTCTTTAAACATATTTAATTGTAATTGGTGTATTAATTAATGTAACCTTTCATGTTTCAACTTTAGAGAATGTAGACCATGATCAATGTGTTGAGCATGATAAGGCTAGAGAAGATTAGGAACATGATGTGGCCCCATCCGGTAAAGAGGACCACCCTCATGTTCTCTTAAACATATTTAATTTCAATTGGTGTATTAATTAATGTAACCTTTCATGTTTCAACTACAGATCAGGATTTAGAGGGTGTTCAACATGTTGAGCATGAGTCTATAACAAAAGTTCAGGAACATGATGTGGACCCATCAGGTAAAGAGAACCACTCTAATTTTTTTTAATTAATCAAATACTTGTAACAATAATAATAAAACATATCAGTTTAACATTTCTTTCATATTGCAGTAGATCCCCCCTTGAAGCAACATCCACATCATGAGAAAATGACTACGCGTACATTAAGATCACAAGCAGAGGGCAGAACAACTAAAGAGGGGACAAATATTGATTTAGAAAATGATACTCCACTTCAGCTTTATGTAGCTTTGAAAAAGAAACCAAAAAAAAAGTTATTGTAATCATATCATGACAACCATATTTTTGATAATATGTAAAAACTGAAAGAATGAATATTATATGTTAATGAAGGAATGCAAATATGTTAATTAATGAATGTTATATGTTATTAATGGATGGATGAATGAATGCTATATGTTATTGATGAATCAATGATTAATGTTATATGATTGGGTATGGGGAATTGAGAGTGATGTGATGGGGGGGTGGGGCCAAATGAGCTTCCACCATCACATGGTTGGCCTTGTTAAGTAGAGAATATTAAACTATACTCAAAACAAAGAGAAGCTCAATAAGGTAATGCACTTTTCAATATAAGAAATGCATCGTTTGAAGCATCAAACCAATATGTAGTTTGTATGTATGATTAGTCGTCAGTCTCTGCAATGGTACATTTCCACGAATATATATTTTTTTAAAAATTTTGCTTCTTCGTCGCAATTTTGATGACAACCACCAACAAATCAACATAAAGGCTTGAAAAAGTTGCTATAGCTGTGACGATGATTTCATCGTAACTCCCTACCCATTTCATCACACTTTTGACAAACTTTTGGTGTTCTTCTGCCACTACTCCTTGCTAATTTCATCACACTTTCGACAAACTTTTGGTGTTCTTCCAACGCTACTCCTTGCTAATTTCATCGCAAATTCGATGAACTCTTGGTGTTGTTTCGATGCTACTACTTGCCTATTTCGTCGCACATTTGATGAACTTTTGGTGTTCTTTCAATGCTACTACTTGAGTATTTCGTCACAATTTCGATGAACTTCTTCTATTGTTTCGACGCTACTGCTTTCCCATTTCATCGAATCGGCTACAAAATTTTGGTGTAATTCGTCGGTGGATGCACAAAGCTTTCTTCCTTATTCCAATGAAATCCTGAGGTATTTCACGATGTCGTTGACCGACGATTCTTTGCCATTATTTCAACATTTAATTTGTCATTGGCCTTGCGATGAGTAAACGATGGAAAGATTTTTGCCATTGCATCACTCTTCCAACAAATATTTTTTGAACGACTGACGAACGCCCATCAAAAAATGGTGTCAAATCCAGTAGTGTTCTATTGTCAAAAGAAGTTAGGAAACTTCCATCGATAGTTCAAGTCACACCGATAACCTTCATCAGCAGAACATACCAGAGGTCACATCGATAAAGGAACTTCACAAGGAGAACTCAGATCGGGTTGAGTCACACCGATCTCATAGACAGTTCAGGATGACTATGTAGGTTGGCTAGAGATCTCAGTGGTCACACCAAAAATAGTCTCTTAGAGGTTTAGGCCAGTGGGATTGAGACACATAGTTCCAACAAAATTGATTTAAACTAGTGTATATCTTTTTTGTGGGGTTTATCTCTCTCCTTTTAGGTGAAACATCCTAAGAGAGCAAGAGTAGCCTATAATCTATGGTTCATTTTGGTGAACTTTCTTTTTGAATGCTTTGTTAAAAAATTTGGAGTCTTTCACCATCATAGATCTAGCTTGCATTAGGGTTTGCATGATTCATTTGCATGCTAGGTGTTAAATTTTGCATTCATAAAAAAGTGCATTTAGGTTACATTTTTCACATCTACAATCATTTCAATTTTCTAAAATCCCACACTTTTAACTTAGGTCTACATCATAGCAATCAAAAACTATACAAATCACTCCAAATTTTTTGAAATTCTAAAAAAAGTTTATATTGGGACTCATTCGCCACCCTGGGCGAATTAGTCCCTTTTCACCCTTGAAACAACCTTTTATAGAACTAAAAAACCTATTTTTAGGCTTATATTTGGTGCCATTTCCTAGCCGTATCAGTTGGTTGCATTTATGTAACACGCATTTCATAAAATCTTGCCTCAATTAGCTTATGTATGGTTTCAATTTCAATTTTTCACTTTCATCTTGTTACATATCATAATCAGTCTATTGTAATCTTTAAAATCTAAAAAATTACATTCCTCTTTTGCATATTTTCTTCACAATTGTTACATTTAAAGTTTGTAGAATAATCATTCTATCATGTTTTCATTACAACATTCAATATTTATCATCTTGCATGTTCCCTTTTTAGATATTATTGCATGTTGTAAGCAACTTTTGTTAAAAGCTTATGAATATGAGGTCCTTTCACCTCTCTTTTTGTTCATCATAGTTCCCTCTCCTAGTTCCCCTTTTGTGGATGAGGTTAGCTTAGTGAAAGAAACCTTGGATAATCATAACAGTTGCATTTGTTCTTCTCCTATTACCTCTCACACTTGTGAAGTAGATATTTTAGTGCTAGAAGAACCAATTGATGAGAGTTGTGACAATCTGAGTTGTTTCTCTCCCCTCACCTCTCCTATTAGACATAACATTACTCAAGAAGACGAAATTACAATAAGTAATCATGAAAATCACACAACACAACACGATGATGAGATCATAGACACATTTCTAGACATTACCTTACCTAGTATCCATAACCATGATAATCAAACTTGTTCCTGTCCTAATATCCCTCCTCAATGCAAATAGGATAGGATGATGTTAGAAGATATACCTATTCATGATTATTAGAACATTTCCCCTACCTTCCCTAATGTTCCTATTCCATGGGAAGATCTATTTGAAAATTATAATGGTCATTCTCTTGATACCTCTCCCACTTGTGATGAAGCCACTTTGCAAATTTCAAACTCAGATGAACATATTACAAGCTCTCCAAGTAGGGTAGATAATATGGAATAAGAGAATGAGACATTACAAACCCCAAACGATTGCATAAATTCTTCCCCTAATCTCCCCATTATCAATAATCAAACACATTCAACCATTAATAACTCGCTTGGTTGCAATAAAGTTATTTTAGATGAACCAAACCTTAATTACATGTGGTTTGTTGTTCTCCTAAGGACTCCTTCTAGGGATGATATTATGACCCAACACAAAGATAACATGCCCTTTAAAGAAAATTAAGAATCTCACTGGTTACGAGATGTTAACATTATTCAACCTCAACTCATCCCTTACCCCACTTCACATAAACCTACACCTGAGTTTATTCTCTACCCACCTTCACACAAACAACAAACTCAAAATAATCTTGAATTCATCCTCTATCCACCTCGGAATAATGCATTACAACAACTGAGTTATAATACCATTTCTCATACATATAACACATGAAATAATCCATAACTACCACAACCAACCCCACCATCTTTACCTTTACCCAAGCCACCTAGTGCTCCTCACTTCATCCCATAGACAAAGGAGTATGGTCTTATTGAAAAAGTTAAGAAAAATCTTGCTAAGATCTCATTATGGGAACTTATTCAAACCTCCACTCACTATCACAACATGATCCAATCTTCCTTGCAACAAGTTCTTGTCCCTTCTAATGCACAACCCACTAACATTGCATCCATAATTCAAGGAATAAATCCTGACATTGTTTTCCACCAAACTGAGCTTCCTCCTTTGGAAGTGCAAAAAAAAAAGAATCTTTATGATTATTTCTCAGTACAAATGAAAAGGTATTAAGAGAACTCTTATAGATACCAGTTCCACTCTTAATGTATGTGGAGTGAACCTTCTCGATAAACTTGGTGTCAATAGATCAAACATCCAATACAATTCTTTATCCATCAAGGGATTTGACAATGTAAGAAAACAACTGCTTGGTGTGATCACTTTACCTCTTACACTTGGAGTTTCCACATTGGAAGCACCAATCCATGTTATGCCTAATGATCTTTCATATAACCTTCTTCTTGGTAGGCCATGGATTCATGTAATGAATGGTGTGCCTTCCACTCTTCATCGTAAAATGAAATATATCCACGACAACAAAGTGTACACACTCAATGCTAATGATGAGCCTTATAGTGTCTTACAACTCGAGTAAACCAAAGAGAACCCCTTGAATACATTAACACCAACCACACAAGTGGAACTCGCACAACAAAACAACAAAAAAAACCTTACATATGATGATTGGGCTTCCTTGGATTTTGAATATGACTTCATGGGTGAATACTATATCATACACAAAGATTCAAATAGGGGAAACAAAACAATAGATGACCCTTCAAAAGTATCCACCTCCACCACTTTCGACAAAGAAGCAAACCACACAACAACTTTTCACAAACACAACAACCCACAACCACTTGATCCAAAATCAATGAAGAAAATGTATGGAAAAGGTTATGAGCTCATGAAACAACTTGGCTATAGTGGAAAAGGATGTGGTGGTCAAGAACAAGGTATCTACAACCCTATAGATCCTAACACACAAAAAACAACTCATCGTCTTGGTTATTGTCCTTTAATCGAGATCAACCAACCTTCACTCAACAGCAACAATATCGCACATGCTTCTAAATCCTCAACAACTAGTGATCTTAAACATCATCCTTTACCAAACATGCAAAAAAAAACTACACCTTCACTTAATGTCAATGCCATCTCACAAAATGCTCATGATTTGAATTCGTTATATTTTATATCCTCCTATAATGGATAAAATATGCTCATAATCTAAAGAGTCTTGCGTAAGTATGACATCTACAACTAAGCAAGATGTATCTTTGACACAAACCACAAGACAACTTTTTATCTTTGATCAAGAGGGTATTTTTTTGAAACTCCTTCAATATCACTTGATCAACCTCTCACCAAGAACTTGAAAGAAATTATATTCCAATCTACTTCATTTTTTGCATATCATAGCGTTCATGGTCACTCCACTAATGAATGTAGTGCTTTGAGTCATAAAATCCAACATTTTTAGGAGTTTCGTATGCTTCCCTATGTGAGGGCACCTAATTCCTCTAATTTCTATTGATTTTCACTCTAGCATGCAGTTAAGCTCACCTTTGTCCTACACTCAGTAGGGGTAAGGGATTTAGCAAGGTTTGTCCTCGTATGTCACTTGTGGTTTCCTCCTTAGGCTAGTTGTTAACCTTTCATGAATACATATGAGCAAGCTTGGGATGTGGATGGCATACCTTAAGTTGGCTTGCATGTGACATACTCCCTTTTTCATGACGCGGCTTATCGGAAACATATGACTTGGCATAGGGCTTTCTGAGTAAGCTCTCATGTTCTCCTTCTACTTTAAAGCAATTGCTCACAATACTGGTGTTCACAACTGCTTTAAAGTGGGGGCATACATCACTACTCACATTTCATTGTGCAATTTCTTTCTCCTTGTAATGTGTCCTTTTCCTGGTAGAGTCATTGGGTTTGATTCTCCCCAAGAGAGTGATACTTCTTTTGCACTTATCCTCTCTTGGAGACATTAAGCATGATGTTTCCTAAGATGATACATTGCACAAATAAATAAAAATACCTTTGAATAATTGTTAACACTATTTTGTATTAACAATGTCTATGAGTGTTAAGCATACAATTTTTTTCTTAACTCATAGAGCTCGAACCAACATTTTCCTTTGTGGCACCTTATTAAATTTATTAGGAGGTATCACTTTGGTATGGTTGAGTGTGAATCCCACTTAGTGGCACAACTTTCCCCATAGCCACCTATGTTTTTGTGAGTGCATACCAACTAGTGTATGTACTTCACCCTTTTGGGATTTCTCACCCCACAGACAATCAAAAGTTTTGTGGCCCCAGAGTGAGTATGTTTTGGACTTCTCACCTCACAGATGACTTGAAGTTCTTTGGACCTAGAGTGAGTGCATATTTTCCAACCCATTTTTCTTCCCTTTAATTCTTTCCATTGCATGATTGTGTATCTTGATGGTTTGACTTAGGATCTTGGATCCTCAGGGCTTGTGCAAGTTCCTTTGATCTTTTTCATTCTTTGTCATCTGCATCTCTACACTTTGATCTCTCTTGAATTTCTACTTTAGTGTGATTTTTAAGCAAGTTCATCCTCTCACTAAAGTGGGGGCTAAATGCACCATAGAAAAAATGACCTCTTTCTTGACATGGGAATAATTCATGATAAAATGGACTTAATGAGGTATTAATCTAATGTTTTGAGGCATTTTATGCATCCACACTTGGTCTTGGACCCTTACAAATGCATTTAACCATGTATTCTAAAGGTTTTGTAAAGTGTTGTAAGATACTTTCACACTTTTCTAGAATTAATGAACCTATTTCTCCCTAATTCAACATTATAAAATGTGTTTACTAACATTATCACATCAATCTAGAAGTCATGTAAAATAAATATGATGATAAACTAGTGTTGTAATGTGTCTTGCACATTCACATTGGTTCTTGTGCCTTCATTGGCTATGTGGACCTCATTTTAGTGTTGTAAAGTGTATTCAATCACACTTTCACATTGAATTCTATGTCCCAAGCCCTAATTGACATTCAAATCATCACTAATAGACCCCTATTAACCCATATTATGCATCCTATGGCTTAAATTAATCAAATACCTGACAAGGTTGCAATTTTAACCTTATTTCCTTATCCCCTAGCATCAAAGCTGTCAAATTGGCCCCCGTGGGACCCATTCACCATGCATGGATAATTAGTCCTATCCAAGTAGGACCCATTTTCCATGGGTGCGAATGAGTCCCATATGGCTCAAATTTAACCTTTGAGCGAGAAAAAAATGGAATTTAAGTTTAATTTTACCTTATGTCAGTCTAGGGGATCCAATTTTCAGGCTAATGAGGTGAATTGCAGGTATGTGTAGGATCATGATGGGAAAAAAAGTGGTGATATGTAAGAGATATGATGGCCTATATGGCTGACGACTTTATTTTTACCCAAAATTGATGAAACGAAAAGGGTTTTTAAAGGAGATTCTCAGCTTTCCACCAATATAAATTATTCTTTACTTTGAATTGAATAAATAATTATTATTCATTTTCTAATAGAATTACAACTAAAGTCCTCATTGATAGGCTAATTGAAAAACATTTATAGCTTTCAAACGGTAACACATTTTTTGAATTCGAAACATGTGTCACATTCTATGCTTCATATAATATAAGATTAAAAAAATAAAAATTGAATTTCATGAAGTTTTGACCAAGTTAAGGTGGTCAGACATACAAGTTTTTATATTTTTTAAAAGTGGTAATAAAAAATTCATAATTAATTATTTACTTGGAAACAAATTATAAAAAAATATGCATCACATCGAGACTTGAGTCCTCTACTTATATCTAAAATGTTATAAAAAATAATTATCATTTTATTTTGGTTAGGGTGGTCAACAAATGCCCACTTCTTATTTTTCCTTGAAATTTAAGTACTACTGCATTGAAATTTCAAATTTTCACCAAATGGATATTTTCTTTTTAAATAAACCTAGTAGTTTAGAAACTACATTCAATTTTCTATAGATTCTATTTTTACATATTTTTGAAATAACATAGATAACTTATTCAAATTTTTACATCCAGTTGCATAACTCTGATTTTTCAAAATTGTTTGCCACTTAAGGGCCTATTTTTTCCATGATGATCCTACACATAACCTTGCTTATAAAATCATATCTCTTAACTCTTTTTCACATCCATTCATCATCATTCATTCACCAATCTTCCATCTCAAGTCAAGCAACTTAGGGTTTTAACATTACAAGTCATTCAAGATCAATTTTCAAACATTCAAGGGCATATTCTTCATGATTTGTTGCAGAATTTCAAGATAAAACATCATGGAAAGGTAATCAAATCCATTATTTCATGTTTCATTACATTCTTTCATCATTTTTGTTTAATTACCTAAAAGGGGTGTGACCAAGGAAAACCCCCCATGCCCTAACATTCATGATTTCTCTCTTTTGTCTTGTGTGTTTGTAGATTTAGGACTCTTGGAAGCTTGGAAATCATTAAGAATCAAGTTGCAAAGTTGTTTAGGTCTTCTTCTCATTCAACAAGTCAAAATATCAACAAAAAATTATTTTCAAGTTCAAAAATAAGAGTTTTGGAAGCGAACACCTATAGAGAATCAAAGTACAGATTGGAAGCTCTGAATTCCACTTTTGAATATTTAGAAATTCAAAAGTGGAATAACTATCCATGGGTGGTGAATGGGTTCCACTTCCAGGTCAATTTTGATTTGTCTGCATTTTTAGATACCCTTTTTTTAGAAACAAGTTTTGGCTCAGTTTTGCAGAACTAGGACTGATTCACCTAAAATGGTGAATGAGTCCCACCAGGCCTAAAAATTAGCATCAACAACATTTTAAATGTCATTTCTAGTGTTCATCCACATTCTAGGTGCATACTTTTAGTTTTTACATGTGTTGTTATAGTTTGCATTCTTTTTTAGGTGTTTATGCAATACACAATGGGTTTTCCAACATCATTTATTTCTTAGGTTTTGCATTCATAATCAATCAATTACTTCACTCAGTTGGATCTAGAACATTGAATTTAGACATAATTTCATCATACATATCTTATATTGAGTGAACCTAGTGTAGATCTTTTCTTTGGGGTTTATGTCTCTCCTTTTAGGTGAAACATCCTAAGAGTGCAAGAGTAGCCTATCAGCCCTACCCAAAAGTCTACAGTTTAGTTTGAAAACATATTATATAATGCAAAAACACCTAGAAATGAATGCAAAACTTAACAGAAATCAACCAAACTTAAAGTTTGCAACTAGAATCTTGATGAAGGCTAGAAATTACATTTGAAATGTTGTTGATGCTATCTTTCAGGCCTGGTGGGACTCATTTGCCATTCTGGGTGAATCAGTCCCAGTTCTACAAAACTGTGCTAGAACCTATTTCTGACAAAAGGGTATTTAAAAATGTAGAAAACTCAAAACTAACCTTGGAGTGGGACTCATTCGCCACCCATGGTGAATGAGTCCACTTTTGAATTTTTGAATATTCAAAAGTGGAATTCAGAGCTTCCGATTTGCACTTTTGACTTCTCTAGGTGTTTTCTTTTGAAACTCTGATTTATGGGTCTAAAAGTGATATTTTGTTGATATTTTGAATTGTTGAATCAATAGAAGACTTGAGCAACCTTACAACTTGATATTTAATGGTTTCCAAGCTTCCAAAAGTCCTAAATCTATAAATACACAAGACAAGAGAGAGAAGAGGTGAATGTTAGGGCATGGGGGTTTTCCTTGGTCAAATCCCTCTTAGGTAATTAAACCAAAATAATGAAAGAATGTAAGGAAACATACAATAATGGAGTTGATTATGCTGCCATGATATTTGATCTTGAATGTATGGAACAAAACATGAAGAATCTACTCTTGAATGTCTAAAAATTGATCTTGAATGACTTATAATGTTAAAACCAAAAGTTGCTTGATTTGAGATGGAAGATTGGTGGATGAATGAATGATAAGAGATGTGAATTAGGGTTAAAAGACTAATATTTATAGGCATTTCACCTATTTTACCTGTTAATACCTCATCACATGCTGACATGAAATAAAATTAAACTTAAATTTCACTTTTTTCCCACTTAAAGGTCAAAATTGGGCCAAATGTGACTCATTCGCCACACATGGTGAATGGGTCCCACCTAGATGGGACTAATTTTCCATGCATGGAAAATGGGTTCCATAGGGGACAATTTGATAGCTAAGATGCGAGGAGATAAGGAAATAAGGTTTAAATGGCAACTTTGTCAGGTATTTGATCAATTTAATCCTTGGGATGCACAATATGGGTTAATAGGGGCTACTAATGATTATTTAAATATCAATTAGGGCTTGGGACATAGAATTCAATGTGAAAGTATAAGTAAATACACTTTACAATAGTAAAATGAGGTCCACATAGCCTAGAAAGGCATACAAGCCAATGTGAATGTGCAAGATACATTACAAAACTAGTTTAACATTAAGTTTATTTTACAGGCCTTCTAAATTGATGTGATAATGTTATTAAGCAAATTTTATAATGTTGATTTAGGGAGAAATGGGTTCATTGAGTCTAGAAAAACATGAAAGTATCTTACAACAGTTTACAACACCTTTACTAGACATCAATAAAAGCATGTTATTCAATTTGCAAGGGTCCAAGACCTAGTTTCGATGCATAAAATGCCTCGCAACACCTAAATCAAGGCCTCATTAAGTCCAATTTATCATGAATTAATCCCATGTCAAGAAAAGGGTACTTTTTCTATGGTGCATGCAAAAAATTGCATCTAACTTGAGAAACATATATTTCGGTATAAATTTAGTTTTGTAAGTATATATATATGCATTGCATGCCTTGCATGCATAATAGGAAAGACTATATATAAATGTTGACTTCATCTAATTTCACATACATAGATATATACACATAAGGAAAATAAAATCAAACACACTAAAAGAAGGCTTGCTCTCCACCCTACCATATTGTGTCATGGAGGCTTGAGGGCTCTCAACAAACCCCCGAGTAAGAACATAAATTTTCTAGCACTATAATCAATGATGAGATCAATGTTTAATGTTACACTTAATATACAACCTATCATACATATGATTTGTGTCTGCATATAATCTCACAATCATACACATCTACACATAGGAAATATAAAAATGAAACACAACAAAAGAAGGCTTTCTCTCCACCCTACTAAATTGGGTCATGGAGCCTCATGGGCTCTCACTAGACCCCCAAGCAAGAACATACATTGTCCACTACTTTGATCAATGGTGAAACCAATGTTTCTTATTACACTTAATAAGCACCCTATCATTCTAACAACTCCTTTTTGAGGTTGAAAGAAATAATAACTAAAAAGGTACATCTAACTTGAGATACCTATATAGTGGTGTAGGTTTTGTTTTTCAAGCACATATATAGGAATTGGATGCCTTGGACGCATTTGTAGGGATCTACTGCTAGGATATATATACACACAGAAAGAATGTGTGGAAATGTATGTATGTGTAATTACATGTAGAAAATAGGTATATTGTCTACCACTGTAATAAATACAAATATTAATGCCTAATATTAAACTTAATATACTGCCTATCATACATATAAATGTTATCTACATCTAATCTCATAGACATACATAACTACACATAGGGAAAATAATATGAAACACACCAAAAGGAGGCTTGCTCCCCACCCTACCATATTGGGTCATGGAGCCTCATGGGCTCTCACCAAACCCTAGGGAAAGAACATAAATTGTCCACCTCTATGATCAATGGTGAAATCAATGTTCCTTATTACACCTAATATAGAACCTATCATTCTAACAATTCCTTTTTGAGGCTCAACGAAATAATAACTAAAAAGGTGCATCTAACTTCAAACACCTATATATAAGTATAGATTTTATTTTGCAAGTAGATATATAGGCATTACATGACTTGGATGCATATGTAGGTATCTGTTCACCAAACATGGGCACATATAACAAGCAATAACCAGAAAGAAAAAAATGTAGATATGTACAACATTTAAACCAAGCCAACTGTAACATTGAAAATGGTTATGTTGAATGGAGCAACATACACCATTTTCATGTGCTTGCATGGATAAACAATGTGATGCAACAAAAAGAAAATTTGTCCTCTCATAAGCATATGACAACAGTGTGTGATTGTCCTCCATAATCACATAAACCATAATTTACAATGGTTATAAAAGGGAAAATCATAAATAAGATTTTTTTTTGTGGGAAAGGAAGATGGTTTCTCAAGTTTTAAATGGCAGGTGTTATTACAACCATTGCCACTATACAGATACCATATAACAATTAATATTGAAGTGCTAAGCCCTACCAACTGGCATCATGAGTTAGATGCATATGTAGGAATTTTTTGCTTGGTAATATATACACATAAAAAGTATGTGTAGAAATGTATGTATGTGACATTAGATGTAGACAATATACATATATAGATGGATGGAAACTTATATATATGTACGTATGTGCACATAGGGAAAATGAAATGAAGCACAACAAAAGAAGGCCTGCTCTCCACCCTACCATGTTGGGTCATGGAGCCTCATAGGCTCTCACCAAACCCCCAAACAAGAACATGCATTATCTACCATTGTGTTCAATGGTTAGATCAATGTTTCATATTACATTTAATATATAGCCTATCATTCTAAGAATTCCTTTTTGATGGTAAAAGAAATAATAACTAAAAAGTTTCATCTAACTTTAGGTACATATATATCACTATAGATTTTGTGTTGTGATTGTATATATATGCATTGCATGCTTTGGATTCATATGTAGATATCTATTGCTTTCATATATAAAGACACAAAAAGTATGTGTATAAATCTATGTATGTGGGATTATATGTAGACAATATACATATATAGATAGATGTAAACTTATATATATGTACATATCTGTACTTGTGTGCACTTTGGCCAAAATTTTTGTTAGCCTTCTTGGTTTTTAACCCTTCTGAAATCTGGCTCCTGGTCAGAAAAAAGGTGGTGGATTTTTTTATTTTTTATATTAAAAGTTTTTGGTGCATCAATAGAGAAGGCCAGGGAAATTAAATGCCAGTTAGAATCAACATTAATTGTTGTATGGTTTATGTGTAGTGGCAATTCTTGTAATATATATATATATATATATATGAGTATAGATTTTTTTTATAAGTATGTATATATGCATTGCATTCCTTACATGCATAATAGGAAGTACTATATATGAATGTTGGCTACATCTAATTTCACATATATTTTGGATGTTGTTTTTCATTTTTTTTTAACAAAAACAACTTGAAAATCCTAAGCCTAAGACAATTACTTCACACAAGAATAGGTACCACATATTTTAGTTAACAAGAGGAATTTGAATAAATGCACAATGCTATTCTCAAACAGGAAAAATACAACTTTCAATTGAAACATATGTACCCATTCTTTTGTCAAATTTTCTAGAAATTTTTTGATGAATGAGCACAGGGACAAACCATGCAAAGCACCAATACATTTTTGTGGAGAAGTTTAAGTATTGACCTACAAATAAAATAGCAACTATCTCATGAAAATAAAAAACATAGGAAGGAGTATATATGAATGTTGTCTACATCTGATTTCACATATATACATATCTGCACATAGGGATGAATGTTGTCCATGTCTAATTTTACAAACATACATATTTGGACATAGGGAAAGTAAAATGAAACACAACAAAAGAAGGCATGCTCTCCACCCTACCATATTGGGTCATGGAGCCTCATAGGCTCTCACCAAACCCGCGAGCAAGAACATACATTGTCCGCTACTAAATCAATGGTGAAACCAATGTTTCTTATTACACTTAATATAAATCCTATTATTCTAAGAATTCATTTTTGAGGATGAAATAAATAACAACTATCCTCCCAAACCAATAAACATGTGGAGGAGTATAAATGAATTTTGTCTACATATAATTTCACATACATACATATATGCACATAAGAAAAGAAAAATGAAACACAACAAAAGAAACATACTTTTTGTGTGTATATATTTCCAAGCAATAGATTCCTGCATATGCATCCAATACATGCAATACATATATATGCAGTTGTAAAATAAAATCTATACCAATATATATGTATTTGAAGTTAGATGCACCTTTTTAGTTATTATTTCTTTGATCAATGGTGATACCAATGTTTCATCTTACACTTAATATATAGCCTGTGATTCTAAGAAATCCTTATTGAAGGTTAGAAAAATAAAAACTATCCTTCAAAAAGAATAAACATAGGAAGGAGTTGATACCCACATATTGTTCAGTGTTGTTCAATAGATTCAAAAATATTATTTCATTTATTATTTCCATGAAGTAGTGATGGTTGCAAAGCAATAAAAAATTCCACATATACACTTACAAAGAAAAATATCTATAGATATATATGCATCTAAAGTTATATGTAGACAACACACATATATATCCATAGGTGGAATTACAAATAGAAAAATCACCATGATAGAAAAGGAAATAAACATCACTTGGGACAAGCTGGCATGCAAACATTGTTTCATGTATGGTTTCCATATAGTGCTAACAACCACAATAATATTTAGCATTCTAAAGTTACCAAAGAAATTGAATAGTTTATGTTATTTTCAACAAGACTTTGTCGACTGTTGTTTTGTAGCTTCAGCTACTTGGATATATCTATCTTTGATATTTCTATGGTTGCATAACTTATAATGATAGGATTGCAATAAGAAACATTGGTTTCACCATCGATCACAGTGGTGGACAATGCATGTTCTTGGTCAGGGGTTTGGTGAGAACCTATGAGGCTCCATGACCCAATATGGTAGGGTAGAGAGTAGGAATTCTTTTGTTGTGTTTCATTTTATTTTCCATATGTGCATATATGTATGTGAAATTAGATGTAGACAACATTAAGATGTATGACAACCTGTATATTAAGTGTAATAAAAAACATTAATATCACCATTCATTACACTGGTGGACAATGTATGTTGGTCTCCCACTATAATCAATGGTGAGACCAATATTTCATCTCACAATTAATATACAATCTGTCATTCTAAGAAATCCTTATTAAGGCCTAGACAAATAACAACTATCCTTCAAAAAGTATAAACATAGGACCTATTTAATTTCCTTCCAACCATCGCTAGTATACAAAAACCACAAATGAAATAGGATTGCTAAAGCCATAGGTCAACAATCACCAATGCCTTAAGGAAAATAGTGCAAACTGTTTTTGTAGGTGACACAAAAATAGCCAACAATGCCTTATCATGAAGAACATGAACTATTTTATTACTTTGTAACCATTGCCACTACATAGAAACCATAAATCAAATAATTTATTTTAGGCCACAAAACAACAATCAACAATGCCTTGTGGAAAATAGCATAATTTTTTTTATTACTTTGACAAGTTTTAAATGCAAGGTCTGAAAAACCTCAAGGCAAGGATTACCACAAAACAGGAGGTTTCATACTAACAAAGCCATGCCCCAGAAACATAACAACCCCGCAGCCCAACATTTTTTTTTAAACGGTGGATTACATAGGAAAACCCACAAAACAAAAGAATTCACATCAACAAACACATGCAAGGGAGAAAAAACAGCCCCACACATGAAGATTTTATTGTAAAAAATGCATTAGAAAAAATAGCATAAACTATTTAATTTCCTTGTAACCATGGGCTCCACATGGAAACCATAAATGAAACAATATTTGTTTCAATAGTGTCGTAGATGATAGTAGAATTCACAGTAACAAACCCATGCAAAAAAAAAAAAACCCTGCACCCAAATAAATTATTTTTTCAATAGTACCTTATTGAAAATGAAAAAATATAGCCAAAGCTAAATAACAATAGTCAACAATGCCTTATGGTGAACAACATAAACTGTATATCATTTAACATTTTATTGTGTTGCCTTAGCAAAAATAACATAAACTATTTAATACACAAGTATGGTGAGTGAAAAAGGGAGTGGACAAGGAATTTCAAATTCATTTGCTAATGTCGAAGATGGCGGTGCTGATTTGGAAGAAAAAGATGATGGGTTTTTCTCGTTGGGGGTCTCGAGGCTTTGGCATGCTTTGGTGGTCTCTCGACAATTTTTTTCCTAGCAGTTATCTTCTCTTGTGGAGGTGCATGTTGTCTTTGCTATTATATTTGTCTAGTGGTCTTTGGTTGTTTCCTTTTGGTGGTCTTGTTTGGTGGGTTCCCTTTTCTCTTTCGATGTTCCCTCTCCTATTTGGGTATCTGTTGTCTTGTACTTGTGGGTCCTCGTTGCTGCTCTAGTCATTTTGATTGGTTCGTTTCCTTGCTACAATTGGTTTCCTCTCATTTGTTGTTGGATTAGGGCTCTGTTTGGGCTCTCTATGTCTATTTTAGTTTGTGTGTTGGAGTCATGTCTGATCTTTGATTCCTATGTGTGTTTTCCACCCCTCTTTTTGTTTCTCTATTGCTGTAGATAATGAGGATTCCATTTTAGATGATGATGGTGGTGCATTGGGGTCTGGTGGTTCGGTCCCACTTTGGATGGCTTTTGCTTCATTTTTGTTGAGTGGTTTCATGTCCTTCTAGAGGTGCCTATTGTCTCAGTTGTTAATTCTATGGGAGTCCCCTCCCTTTCACTACTACCTTCTTTGTTTGGTGTGTAGTGGAGAGTGTTGTTCAATGGTGCATATTTGGGGCAATCTCTTATGACGGCTTCTGCAATGGTGTCTCGAATGCATGATCATCACTTTGTTTTTGGTGGGCCAACTTTGGATTGGTTGTCGTGCATTTTCTATAGTCTCTTTATTTTTGATTTCTCCTCTCAAGAGTTTGTTGATGTTGGGCCATGTTTGGTGGTTGAGTGGTTGTGCTCTTGTTTTGTTCTTCCCCTCCCTCTTGCTTCCTAGATCTTGGTTGGGGAACATGGCATAGTGGGGGGGTTGTAACAACTCAGGATGTTGCTTCTCTTTGCTGGTGCAAGGACTAGCTTCTTTTTCTACTTCAGGTGTCTCCTCTATGGTGTTGGCTATTGCTTTTCCCTAGAGTCAATGGTGGGTTGGTCAAACCCTAGTTGTGTTCATCTGCCTCTCTTTTTTTCTCTCCAGATATTGGTTGGGGACCATGGGTTTGAGGGGTTTTTTGAACGATTGGGGTTCTACTTCTCTCTACTCTTACTCGGGCTATGGTTTTTTTGCTCCCTTTCTTTGGAGACTCTTGTGGCTTTCTTAGTTTATGTTACTTTGTTGATGGTGGTGAAATTTTTTTCTCTTGACGGAGCAGTGTTCAAAATCCATTTGAAAATGTGGATTTATGTTGGCTTGAAGGCTTCAAACTGGTTGGGGTGGAGTTCAAAGTTTATGTTGGCCTTGTTGCTTCTGTTTCCCTTTGTGTCTAGGTGTTTTCTTTCCACTGAAGTGTGTGTAATCTCCCTAGCTCTACAATCTGATTCTCCTATTGAGGTGGAGGCCCTTCCTATTGAGGTGTTGACCTATCCTATGGAGGTGAATAGTAGTTATGTGGGCTTGGTGGGTTGTTCTTGCTCCTTCAGCTATCCTTCTCCCTTGGTGCTCCTATCAAGGTGGTAGCCACTCTTATTGAGGTGGAGTTTTGGTGGAGGCATGAGTCTTTGTTGTGGTGGAATAATTTCTCTTGGTTACTTCTCCTATAGAGGTGGGGGGGTTAATTGGAAGATGGGGTTGTTCAACTCCAAAAACTGCATTATTTAATGATTCCAAAACTGAAATGTTTGCTACTGTTTGGTGGTTGTACTCTTTGGGGTGGAAGTTGTTTAAGGTTATTGAGTTCACAACTCGTTGGTTGGCTTGGCTAATGCTTTATGGGGCTCTTGAAGCTCTTGGATTAGCCTGGTGGCTTGTTATGCTGGCTATAAAGCTTGATTTGAAGAATATTTGTGGCTCAAGTCCATGTAGACCTATTTTGTTGGCTTTGAGGCCTATTTTTCTAGTTGTGGGGGTCTTGGTCCCACTTATTTTAGCTTGTAAAGTCTTGAATTCTATCTAATTCTCTCACCTTGGGGGTCACTGCTACTTTTTGGCATTGTGGCCTATCCTTCTTTTGCTATTTTTTCTCACTCTGTTTGTAGTTACTTTCTATTATCTTATCATGTTTTTGTTCCATATTCTACTGTACTAATTTCTAAATCTTTCTTGATGTAAAAGGGTCAAGGCCATTTTAAAATCCCTGCTTACCTATTCAAAAACATAAATTGTTTAATTTCCTTACAAGCATCGATACCACATAGAAATCATAAATGAAACAATTTATTGGTTTCAATAGTGTCATAGATAATAACAAAATTAATAGTAACAAACCCATGAAAAAAAAAAAAACCCCACACTCAAACAAATTATTTTTTCGAGAGTACCTTATTGAAAATGAAATAATATAGCCAAATCTAGAGAACAATAGCCAACAATTCCTTATGGATAACAACATAAACTGTATAAAATTTAATATTTTATTGCATTGCCATAGTGAAAATAACATAGACTATTTAATTTCCTTGCAACCATTGACACCACAAAAAAACCATAAATGAAACAATATTGGTTTCAACAATGTTGTAGATGATAGCAGAATTCACAGTAACAAACCCATGCAAAGAAAAAAACAAAAGAACCTCACACCCAAACAAATTCTTTTTTCAATAGTACCTTATCAAAAATGAAACAATATAGCCAAAGCTAGAGAACAATAGTCAACAATTCCTTATGGATAACAACATAAATTGTATAACATTAATGATTTTATTGCGTTCTGAGCATCGCCACAAAATGTGATCCATAAATGAAACAATATTGGTTTCAATAGTGACCTAGATGAAAAACCCCATAAAATAGAAGAATTCAAAGTAACAAACCCATGCAAAAAAACAAAATAACCCCACACGTAGACAAATTCTTTTTTCAACAACACCTTATCAAAAATGAAACAATCTAGCCAAAGCTTTGTAAACAATGCCTTAGTGAAAATAGCATATTTTTTTAAATTTCCTTCTAACCATTGGCACCACACAAAAACCATAAATGAAACAATATTGGTTTCAATAGTGTTGTAGATGATAGTAGCATTCATAGTAACAAACCCATGCAAAAAAAAAAAACTTGCACCGGAACAAATTCTTTTTTCAACAGTACCTTATAAAAAATGAAACAATATAGCCATAGCTAGAGAACAACAGTCAACAATGCCTTATGGATAACAACATAAACTGTATAACATTTAATATTTTATTGCATTGTAACCATCGCCAAAAAATGAACCATAAATGAAACAATATTGGTTTCAACAGTGACCGGATGAAAAAACCCACAAAATAAAAGAATTCATAGTAACAAACCCATGCAAAAAAAAAAAAAACCTCTCATGCAGATAAATTCTTTTTTCAATAGTGCCTTATAAAAAATGAAACAATATAGCCAAAGCTAGAGAACAACAATCAAGAATGCCTTATGGAAAAAACATGAACTATATAACATTAATTATTTTATTGTGTTGCAACCATCACCACAAAACAAAACCATAAATGAAATAATATTGTTTTCAATAGTGACCCAATGAAAAAATCCACAAAATAGAAGAATTCACATAAAAACCTATGCAAAAAAAAAAAAAACCTCGCATGCAGACAAATTTATTTCCAAACAGTTCCTTGTCAAAAATAGCATAAACTATTTTATTGCCTTCCAACCATCACCACTATATGGAAACCATAAATGAAGCAATATAGCTATTTCCTTGCAACCATCACAACTACATGGAAACCATAAATAAAACAATATTGGTAAAGCCACAGAACAACAATCAACAATTCCTTATGGAAAATAACATAAACTATTTTTGAAATACTCTACAAAGGGTTTTTTCAATATGGACCTCTTCCCGCTTGCTTTAAAGTGGTTTCCCAAATGGACCTCTTCTTGCTTGCTTCAAACACACCTCTTCCTACTTTCTTTCTCTTAGCTCCCTTCTTTCTCCAATGACTACAAAAATGAGGAAAAAATTATGAGAGTCAAGAGTTTTGTATGGCTTTTGCAACCATTTTCCCATGAAAAAAACAAAAAATAACTTCCAACCACCTTCAAAAAAGCTCAAAAACGGATGATTGAACTTACACCTTCAGAGAAGCTCGCCCTCCTAGCTCACAACTCTAATTGAGGGTAAATCCATAGAATGACACCCAACACTACCTTATGAAAAATTGCACAGACTTTCGCTATGTTTTATGAGGTTTTCAGTGGCAAGTGTTATTACAACCATCACCACTACACGAAAACCATAAAACAATTAATTTTGATGCCAACCGATGTTTAATTTCACTGGCCTTCTCTATCGATGTGCCAAGATGCCAACTGACATTTAGTTTCATTAGCCTTCTCTATGAACACACCAAAAGATTTTAATTTTATAAGTATAATTAATTGCACATATATCTCCATACTAGGTTTCTGCCACCTTTTTTTTTCTGACTGGAAGTCAGACACCAGAAAGGTTAAAAAAAAGGAAGGCTGATGAAAATTTTGACCGAAGTCCACACAATAAGCCTATCAACTAAATATTGAGCAATTGAATTATATTTATATTTTTTATTTATTTCAAATAGTAAATTAAATTAGTTGTTAGCTATTCTATGCTATTAATAAATCACCAATATTTTTTTACAACTAGTTGTTTTGGACTCGGTTATTCTTCATCATCAACATATAGAAGATAAGATCTCTTTTTTGTACAATTCCTAGATAAATACCAAATTTAATATATAAAAAAAGTAAATTCAAAACATTATAATAAATTTAATTTGAAAATAGTGTAAAGGGAAAATATCCACTTACATAAATATGTAGGTCAAATAAATAAATAAAATTTAGATGAAAACTATTTTGTGTAAATAATAGAATCACTTGTAACAATCTTTGAAATAAAATTGTTGGATCACTATTGTTGAACAAACAAAATTAGTATGAAATCCTTTGATTCTCTTCTATAATTATAGTGATTACATAGTATGTGAAAGTGAACGTACATCTTAAATTTTATCTAGGTTAATTCTATTGTATGAAACATCTTTGCATTAATATAAATCCTTTGAATTTGATAAGAAACTAATGCTGCTCAAAAATATTATCAAGGAATTTGTTGAATTATGAGGGTCATGTTCTCATCACTTATATTCTTGAATATACCAATTCAACATTTACAATACAAGGTGAAGAATAATTACATAAGCATACAATATGTTTCGAAGTAGGTTGCTAAATATATTTCTAGATAACTCCTAAATGGTTCATTTCAATTAAAGTTAGTCTCAAAATAAACCACCATAACAAGTATTTTGGCATACATTAAACTTTATTTGGATCATAACAACTAGTAGAAATGGTGATAGTGGGGCCTACTTAAAAATACTAAAATAAAAAATTTAAGCTTTAAATCCATGAGTGTAAAGATGATTGTGATCAAATCTACACCCATGGACCTAAAATAGTGAAGCAAATGGTAAGTTAAGGGATGAGGAACAATTTGGAGATATGAGTGTTGATGTGATCATTGTATAATAATTTTATTGGTTGATTTAATGTGATAAAACATCTAATACACTAGCTAGTGGACCTAAAATACTGAAGAAAATGGTAAGTTATAATATGATGAACAATTTGGAGATATGATTATTGATGGGATCAATGTAGAATAATTTTATTGGTTGATTTAATGTAAAAAAACATCTTACACACTAGCTAATACAAAAATGATAACATAATCATTGTGAGTACCAAATATAAGAGACAAAGGTTTTGGTATATATGATTTTCACCATTACAAATAAAAGTGCATTATTATAAAATGATTTTATAGTTTAATAAAATTATGTAATATATTATTGCAATCTAAATTTATAAAAATTCTAAAGAAACAATTTTATTATAGATTACTTTATTTAATATCAAAATCAATTAGAAAATAAATAATTTATAATAAAAAAGTTATAAATACTCAACAAAAACTACATATCCCTTATTTTTATTTGGTTGGTATAAAAAATAATAAAAATCAAGTGTTATAATTATTTGCAGTGTTTGGTGGCTTAGTCTTTCAAATCTTTTGAAAATCCTTTTGATGAATGTAATGACCATGATCATGGCTCATAACAAGATCATGAACATAACAATAATGGAGCATGAACATAACAATAATGGAGCATGGGTGGGAGTGGAGTGCTGGGTGGGAAAATGGGTTTTGAATCTTCTTTGAGAGTTGATGGCGATGGATCTGCGATGGCCCAGGTGGGTCACGGGCTTGCCTCGAGTAAGAAGAAAAGCGTGGAGGAACCGGAATGGAGGATTCCCCAAAAAAGCATGCGAATGACCCAGGGGGGAAGAATATTCTGGTTCCTCCCCCTGTTAAACCTGTCGGCGATTTCCCTAAAGATAACCTTAAAGGTGCAGTGGCATCTGGTGACATGAATGACGGGCATCGTAAGAAGTGGGCCTCACTGTTTGGGGTTAAACCCAATGGTAAGTCTTTTTTTCCCCCTGTGCGCAATATCTCCAACCCTATAGTTGGTAAATTTGCAATCTCTATTCTAGACGAGATCATTGATCATAATATTGCTATAATGGAAAATTCCCTAGTTGGTAAATTCATGGGCCAAAGGCCAAATATTGAGATTGTTAGGGATTTCGTCAGAAAAAAATGGAGAACAAATGGTAGTGTCTCTGTTGCGGGTCTCCCAAAAGGTTTCTTTGCTTTTGAGTTCTCGAACATAGAAGACATTAAGACTGTTAGATGCAGAGGACCATGGGTTATTGGGAAATCAACTCTCGCACTTAAAAAATGGTCTTCAAACTTAGATCTAACAAACTCCATCTTTGAGAATGCTCTGGTATGGGTTAGGCTTCATGGTCTTCCTATGGAATATTGGAACAAGGATGTTTTTAGGGGGATTGCTAGCTCCTTTGGGGAGCTTTTATCGATTGACCCTATGACAACAGCAAGAAGGAGACTGGTGTTTGCCAGAATATGTGTGGGTGTTTCTCAGGAAGCGGATCTTCCCTCCTCTGTGGAGATCCACTCAAAACTTGGTTCTTGGGCGCAGGCTATTGAGTTTGAGACCATCCCTTTTTCTTGCTTCAACTGTAGAAAATTTGGCCATTGGGCGAAGCATTGCCCCCTTAAGGCAGTAAAAGAAATGGAAAACCCTAAAAGGGCCTCAAAAGTGGTATGGAAAAAGAAACAGGAGGAAAAATTTGTTACGGAGCCAGTGGGAAAGGCTGCTGAAATCCCTGATAACCTCTCGGGTGACGCTAGAAATGAAGGCTCCACCTTCCAGGTCCACCAAGCTCTTGTTCCTGAGATTAAGTCTGGTCCTCAGGATAAAGGAGAAGGAATGGATTGCAATGCTAGGTTCTTGGCTCTAGGCAAGGCAGATGTTTCTCAATACAATATCTCTGATGAAGCTGGAAATGATGGCTCTGCCATCCAGAGCCCCCAAGTTTTGGTTCCGGAGTTTTCCTCTGATTCTCAGAACAAAGATGAAAGTGTGGAATGGGAAGCTGGGAAATTAGCCCCTAGCAAGTCAGATGATTCTATTACCTCGGAGATGAGCCCCATCTTTCGGGACCCCGTGATGCCAGGGCTGGATGATATTCCTTCTTAGGGTCTCTCTCTTGAGGTAGGTATTCCCCTGATTGTGTCTCCAGTTGGGAAAAATAACCCAGGTATTGAATCCTGTTCGGATCTGGCTTCTTTTGATGTTGTTAAAGACACTTATTCGGACCCTAGCCAGGCAAGCCTTCTTGAAAGAAGTATCTCCCTGCCTTGTGGGAATGGACTCATGGATACCCTCCCTTGGGAACATAAATTCCTATCTGAAAAAGAATGGGAATCCAACAAAGAATCAGATAGTCAGGATGATACAGATAGAGAAGAGGTGCTATCTAAGAAAAAGAAGAAAAAATCAAAAATCAAAATTAAAATCACCCCTTGTGGGATTTCAACAAGATCGAGAGCAAAAGCGGACTGTGGGGCAATATCCCTGGCCAAAGGAAGAAGACCCAAAAATCTGATAAGAGAGCACCATAGCTTTTAAGATATTGCGGATGGCTTCCAAAAAACCATCCCGGAGCTCCTTCTCTCTCCTAAATTCCCATGAAGTTATTGTCTTGGAATATTAGGGGACTAAATAACCCCCACAAGCAGGATATTTTACACAATTTTTCCCAGGACCAAAAGCCTAATATTCTTCTCATTCAGGAAACCAAAATGTTAAGTGAAAAGGTGGAAAAGATTTCTTTGTTCCAACACTGTTCCATTCAGGGCAGTGATTCTGCTGGTGCTTCTGGAGGGGTTGCGACTTTTTGGAACTGTAAGGTCATAAGAGGTGATCCTATTTTTTCTCATCCTAATCATGTTGCTACTAGATTTACTCATATTAGGGACAACTTCAGCTGGATCCAGTCTAATATTTATGCTCTTAACTGTAAAAAAGCTCGGAAGACTTTTTGGAAAGAGCTGGCTGCTTTCTGGAATATCTTTCAAAATGACCCATGGGTTGTCATGGGAGATTTTAACTCACCCCTCCTTCAGGGTGAGAAGTTTGGTGGCTCTCAGATTAATGTTGAAAGTAAAGAAGATCTCTTGGATTTCATCAACAATCAGGCCTTGATCGACCTGGACTTGCAAGGGAGCTCTTACACTTGGTCGAATCAAAGAGTTCTGTCTGATTTGATCCAGGTGAGACTTGACAGAACCCTTGTTTCTAATATTTGGATCTTAAATTATTGCTGCTCTTTGAAAACCCTCCCTAGGATTGGATCTGATCATTTTCCTATTAGTTTTGTGGTTGACCCCTTAAAAATTAAGAGGAATACTCCCTTTTGCTTTGAGAAGATGTGGCTTTCCCATCCTCTCCTCCGAGAGGAAATAAGGAAATGGTGGAATATTAAAATTAAGGGTACTGCCTTATTTAGAATCACCAAAAAACTAAGAGAAGTTAAAATGAATCTCAGAAAGTGGAAAAAAGAGTCTTTTGGCAATATCTTTCAAATCAAATCTGATCTTCAGTTTAGGCTGTCTGAAATCCAAAACAAAATTCAGAAGGAAGGCTACTTGAATGAAACTAAGGAAAAGGAAAATGAGATCCTCTCAAAACTTCACGAGATAATTGCTAGAGAAGAGGAATTTTGGAGACAAAGATCCAGAGCTCTCTGGCTAAAGGCTGGAGACAAAAACACCAGATACTTTCATCTTTCAGCATCTAAACACAGGGCAGCTAACAAAATTTTAGCAATTGTGGTTGATGGTAGAACTTATGAGGAGGAAGAGGATATTAGAAGAGAAGCTGTCCTATTCTTCAAGAACCTCCTGTCTGAGAAAGAGGGTATTAACTTGGAGGATCAAAATCAGTTACTGGAGGCTATCCCTAGGATTGTTAACTCTAGAGACAATGAAATGTTGACAGATATACCCACCAGTGAGGAAATTAAAAAAGTTGTTTTCTCTTTTGAAGGAAGCAAAGCGCCTGGTCCTGATGGCTTCCCTTTACTTTTCTTCCATTGGTTCTGGGACATTGTTGGGGAGGATGTTGAGAAGGCGGTGGAAGAGTTCTTCCGCTCTAGAAATATTTTGAAGGAGTTAAACGCCACTTTCTTGGTTCTTATCCCCAAAAAACCTAGAGTGAGGATTTTGAAGGCTTCAGACCTATCAGCCTCTGTAATTCCTTCTATAAAATTATTTCGAAGGTGCTTACCTCTAGGCTGCTTCTCATTCTGCCCTCTATTATTGCTCCTCAACAGAATGGTTTTGTGCCTGGTAGACAAATTATTGACTCTATTGTCCATGCTCATGAGAATGTTCACTCCCTCTCGGTCTCTAAATCGGAAGGATTCCTTCTTAAGCTTGACATTTCGAAGGCTTATGACAGGGTGGACTGGAACTTTCTGTTTAAGATCTTAAAGTCTTTTGGTTTCAATGAAAGGGTTTTGCAGCTTATTGAACAACTCATTACTTCTGCTTCTGTGGCGGTTCTTATTAATGGATCCCCTTCCACTTTTTTCCGTAGTTCTAGAGGGTTAAGACAGGGAGATCCCATTTCTCCTATCCTCTTCACGATTATGGCTGAGAGTTTTGGTAGGAATATGAGTAAATTGGTTGCTCAAAGATCTATTATGGGGCTCAAACCGTCATCGAACAATTTGATATGCTCTCATCAACAGTTCGTGGATGACACTTTGCTGATGGGAAGGTCTGTTGTCTCGGAAGCTAAAGAGATGAAGAAACTTTTGGATACCTATGGTAGAGCTTCTGGTCAGGTGATAAATAAGCAAAAAAGCTCGCTGTATTTCTTTAACACACCTTTGCATAGACAGAGAAAGATAGCTGGAATTCTTGGTTGCAAGATAGAGTCCCTTCCTGCTACTTATCTGGGATTGCCTCTATGTTTAAAACCTCTGAATACTTTTTGGATCTCTCTGGTTGATAGGTTTGGGAAAAAACTCTCTGGCTGGAAAGGAGCTCGCCTAAGCCAAGCCGGAAAACTCTAGCTTCTTAAAGCTTCTCTGCAGAACCTCCCTATCTATGCTCTCAGTCTTTTTAAAATCCCATCCAAATATGCTGAAACCATTGAGAAGATTCAAAAGAGATTCCTTTGGTCAGGAGTCGAAGAAAGAAAAAGAATACCTCTTGTTGGATGGGATTTGGTTTGCAGATCTAAAAAGGATGGAGGCCTTGGGCTAAGAAAAATTAGACTGTTGAACAAGTCGCTCCTAGCTAAACAGATATGGAGACTTTTCTTCTCCTCTGGGGAATGGAGTAAAATAATTAAAAGCAAGTATTTGCAGAATAACAATTCCCTCAAAGATCTTATTGAGAACCCCAACCTCCCAAAAGGATCAAGTTGATAGAACTATATGATTGATGGGATAAAGGTGATGAAACTGGGATTGAAATGGCAGGTTCGCAATGGTAACCAGATTAGATTTTGGGATGACTATTGGCTATGTAATGAACCTCTGTCTTAGGATGGGAATCTCAATAGATTGGCTAAGTTTTGCAAGGATACTTTTGGCCTTTTTGTTAAAGACTACTGGCGAGATGGTAAGTGGATCAATCTTCCCTTGATAAACCCTGTTTTGGCCTCTGTTTACTCCTCCTTGAATGCTGTCAGACTATGCTCAAATCAGGAGGATAGTCTTATATGGAAGTATGAACCTTCTGGGTGCTTTTCTGTCTCATCTGCCTTTGCCCGGCTTTCACATGCTCTTAACCCTCCACCTCTATGGTCACAAGCCTGGACTAAGCATCTCTTACCTAGGGTTAACATTTTTTTCTAGTCTTTGTTGCAAAATAAAGTTCTAACTGTGGATAATTTAGCAAAAGAGGTGTTCTGCTCCCCAATAGATGCTACCTCTATAAAAGAAAGGCTGAATCAGTTAACCACCTCTTTATCCACTATCCTTTTTCCTCCTTGGTTTGGGACAAGCTTCTGAAATGCTGACATTTTTCTTGTGTCCCCTCGGTGTCGGTTGAGGATTTTTTTGTTCAATGGAAAGCCCCTTCTTTCAACCCCTTTATTAAAAAACTGTGGGCTTTCTCGTTCCCCCATTTGACTTGGGGAATTTGGAAAGAGAGAAACAACCAGATCTTCAGGGATAAGGAGTCGTCGGAGGAAATTGTGTTTGAAAGAGTTCTTAGGATGATTAAAGAAAACTTCTCTATTGTTCCCTTCAGGGAGGACAAGGTTGAGACTGTGGTTTGCTCTCCTTTTGACAGCCTGATTGCCAGGGAATGGGGAATTAAATGGGATATTTCTAATGCTCTTGATACGGCCAAAAATTCCAGGGATGGAGTTTACTGGAGTTTTCCTTTGGAAGGTTGGGCCAAAGCCAACTTTGATGGCACGACCCAAAGAAACCCAGGGAAGGCTGGGTGTGGTGGGGTCCTAAGGGATTCAGTAGGTAACTTTATGGGAGCTATGGCCACTCCTCTAGGGGTCCAAACTAATCATGTGGTGGAAGCGACAGGGGCTTATTACATAATCAACCTTGCTGTGGGAATTAAATGTAAAAATTTATGGCTTGAAGGTGATTCAAAAAAATATAATTGATAGCCTTTGTGGTAGGTCTCAACCCGCATGGTCAATTAAAAATTGGATAGAAGAGGCTAAGGTTTTACTTAGTAAATTTGATAGAATAAAAATAACTCATGCTTACCATGAGGCGAACGCGGTTGCGGATTTTTTTGCCAATGAGGGAGTTAAGAGTGACAAAATCCTCATGTGGCACAAAAAGACTGACCTCCACTTCGATGTTCAAGCTTTACTGGAGTTCGACACTGTGAATGGAAAAGAGGCGGCGACATGTAATAATGAGGAAGGTACGAGTCATGAATAACAAAATTAGAAGATATAATGGGGCCGAGAGGACCCGACAGATAAATTATTTACTTTGGCATGCTTTGTGGGTCCTATGAAGCAAAGGAACTATCTGGAACAAGTTTTCTATCTGCAACAGTATTCGAACTAAGATCTCAAAAATGTGCAGGGAACGGAAGGGGGTTGAACCCACCAGCTTCGAGTCACACACCAAGAACGCTAAAGCGTGGAGTAAAATAAGAAGGGGTGGCTTACTTCCATTCATCGAGAAACTCCATGGCCCTAAGGAGGAGATTACAGATTTCTTTGAGAAAAATTGGAATAATGGGGAGGTTCTCCTCTTTGGGAGGAAAGTTCAGATTAATGAAGCTTTGATAGCGGAGGTGACTTGCATTCCGATGGAAGAGCATAATTTTTTTAGAGACAGGAAATTCTCTGATGAAGCTGTGTTGAGGTTCCCTAAGTCTGAAACGGAGAAGCAAAATCTTGTCAAGATGACGAGCAATTACTATGAAGCGGACACTATAAAAGCTTTATGGAGAAAAGTGCTAAGGGTTATCATGGAGTACATCACTCTCGACAGCTGCTTCACAAGGGTTTATGGATATCACTTCGTGCTTCTCAATCACTTCCGGCATAAGGTGTGTGTTTCTATCTCTTTCTTCTTGCTTTGTTCCCTAAGAAATAGCTTCTCTGACCATAGTAGAAGCCCTAAAAGATACCCGATTCTTCACACGGGTCTTTTAAGGCTCATTTATGATCACTTTCAGAATATGCCTGCCCTTCCAAACCCTATAGCCCCTTTGGAGCTTGATGAGGATGATACTGAGCCTATCATATCTGATTCTAAAGTTTCCCCCAGCTGTGTTAAGAGCTCTTCACCTCCTTTGCCCCCCCTTCTACCTCTGGATGCTCCCCCTAGCCTTCTGGTGCCTGCTCTGTTCCTGCCTCTGGCCGCACTAACCCTAAAGCTAAAGTGGCAGGCTCTAGCTCTTCAGTTAATAAGTTAGTCTCCTACCCTGATGACTCCCCTGTTGTTTCTGCTAAAGCGTCCGAGGTTAGTCTTGAGGATCCCCACATCCCTCAGAAAATTCAACAGGAGAACTATAGCCCTCCTAAAGGTACAGAGTCAGTGATTTTTGGGGTCAATTCTGAAAGTGACCCCCCTTTTGACTTTGTT
>VDFB02058242.1:151355327-151468259 GCA_007258455.2 Sequoia sempervirens
AGTAAGAAAATAGGCAGTCTATAGAGCATAGTTTGATTTTATAGAAGGATGCTCATGAAAGGAATCTTTAAGTGACAATGAGTGACATGTTTAAGATTGCAGCCGAGGGTGCAATATCTAGTCTTAAAGGCAATTAACAAAGTAGTAAATGTGTAATAAAATCAAATCGTATTAATAAATAAACACCCTACAATGTTATCTTCCATAATGCCTTGAGTTTGAAGACAAAAATATCATTGTATCTTCATGATGAAAGTGGTGAGCTTAATGGTCAATCAGCAACCATGATTTTAAAACATGCTATTGTTCTTATGGAGGCAACATTTTAAGCAAGGTAGTGAGTGGTGGTTTGGAACAATGGCAGGTATGAAGGACTTGCTTTATATGCATACTATGTAGTCTAGCTTAAGACAACATTCTTAGAAGAGATTGAAGGTGGATTATGGAACTCAAGGGTTACCATGAAAATGATTAAAGCAAAGAATGAGATCTATTTAAAAGCCACTGTCATGAAGATATTAAAGATGTCACATGCAAAAACCTAGTAGCTGGAGTAATGAATACAATACCAAATAGGATAGTGTGCTGGGGCAGATTTAGGAGATCTCCACATTATCTAATTTTAGGGAAATACATCATTTATTTATTTTTTAATTAAAAGAAATCATTCTAAACCCTATATAGGATACATTGATACTTCAAAAGCCTCTGAAGGAATTTCAGATTATTCAAATATATGTCAAGTAACATTCATAAGGTTTAGAAAACCTTGATCACTCTCTAGAATAGCCCATTAAACATGGGTTGTGCTTGAATGCAATACATAATTGATATAACACAACCACTCTGCATATCAACCAGAGTTATAGGCTCTTTACTGCAGCAAGAGGTAATCACTCTTCGATCATGCTATAATTACATCCTATCATGTTAAACTTGGGGCAACCTGAATGCACCCAATGATGATTGACACCTACATTATACAACCTGAATTAACTACATTATATGAGTGCCTCCATTTCTATCACAACATAGCCACATTAAACTTGGGTCACACATGAATTCATCCTATATTTGTTATAGCACAACTGTGCCACATGACCAATACAGTTATGGATCACATAATTACAGTCACAAGAATCTGTTCCTCCGTTGTGATCTTATGGTGATTCCACACAACAAAATCTGGACATGAAATTATCAAAACCCTTAACCTCTAAAAATGAAATCTGATGAGATGTTGCTTTAAAATATGATTTTCAAACCAAAACTATAAATCAACTTCATAAATGAATTATAGGAAAGGACTGACTACCCTCAACCCACGATATCTTCTTGAATTTTTCTAATTTTTCCCAAGAAAATCGTCCTTAGTTCTCCACAAACTGTCTCAAGTAGAGCAAAACATTGTCACAATAAATCAGGCGCGAACTCACTTTTCTTTATGTTGGCCACAATTTGATTTTTTTAATTTTTCATGTTTGTCAAAAATTCAACAAAAATAATAGCCGACATTTCGACAAACCCTAGGTTTGTCAAAATTTTGACGAACGTCAGGGATAAACTTTCAAAAAATTGGAAATTACACATCAAATTTTTCAAGCACCTGACGAACATCGAATTTTACATATTTCGTCAGACAGTTTCATCGTATTTTGTAGTCAAATGTATTAGTGGAAGTTTGGTTGATAGCGGTGTGACCTTTGGTTTTCCTTACCTACGTAAGTGATTGGTGTGACTTGAGCTGTCGATGTGACTTCTTGATCTCTTGTCGATAGTGTTGGTCTTATCGATGGATTTTCTCATGATGAACATTGGTGTGACTCTAGTCAATGGTACTTGGTCAAGGTGACATGAAGGTTCTGGAAGAGTCTTAACAACAGAGCGTTTTTGGCTGATGGGTTTGCTTTCGTTGTGACTCTTACCGATGAGGTGTTCCAAACTATAGCTGAGTGTGAGGTCGTTAGTGTGACTTGGGACTTTGGTGAAACCTTCTCCAATGATGGTTTTCTTGCTGATAAGGAAAGTTAGTGCTCCTTTTGATCATCGTGGTGACTTAGGCGGACAAGATGGTTTGAAAGGTATGTGAGCTTAATGACATCGAGGAGACTTGTGGGTTCAATGTGAAATTATGATTTCTTGCCAATGGACCTTGTCTTTTTGATGGGCTTGGTTGAGACCTCAAAATTATGGACAACATTGGGGAGACTTTGATGATCAGTGTGTTTTTCCAAACTATGGCTGATAGAAAAAATCATGCTAATAGACTTGAAGGTCGACCATGGTTGAAAAGGTGCTAACTTGGTTGAACTACTGAGTTGTATGATGATTATACAGTTTGCTTGTAATCATTTGATCTAGTTAGAAATTGGAACAATGATAGTTGGAGAAGTATGTTTGATGTCCAATACTGTTGATAGTTGGTCCAATAGAAAGAATACAAACTAATCTACCGATCTACAGAGGAAGTTGAACTTTTTTCCTGGGTGGGAGCATGAAGTTGGGTACCACTTTTGGACAATGTTAAGCCTTTCATCCATAATTTATTTTGTTTGTATGTCTATTTTTTGCTAAAAAGCAGTGTTTGGTGTTTTTTTGTTATAAATTAACCATTCGTCAAAATTTCAAATAAATTACATTTTTAGAAACTAGACTCCTTTCTATAAATTTTTTTAAAAAAGAAAAAAAAATCAATTATTTTCCAAAATTTGTAGGGGGAGCAAGCCAAAATTCCGCTTTTCGAGAAAGTTCCCACTTAGAAAATTAGTAAAAAATCAAATATTCATTAAAAAATTATCAGAAAAATTGTGCATCAACTAGATGTTGTTAGCTAACTTTTGACCATAGTGATTTTAAAAATACTACAAAAAATTTCACTGTGCTCAGGTCGTACAAGAGTTGCTATGTTATGTTTTTATAACAAAAACATCACTAATTTGTGTACATCCCTCTTTTGAAACCCTTAATCTCAACTATTTTCAAAATAAATTAGTAGTTTAGGAAGTAGACTTGGAGCACTTCGATCCTTGTTTTTGTTCTATCTCAAAATTTTGAGTGTAACTATCCTCAATTTCATGTCCAAGGTCAACATTTCCTGATTTCAGAAAAAAGTGGCCACTTAAGCCCCCTTTTTGGGAACCATATTGGTGCACTTACCCTCCTATTAGTTGAGAATGAATGTATAAACATTGAACTTTTTGTAGTAATGATAGAGAGAGGAAGATGAAAGAAAGGTTATGAGTCTGAAATCTCTCCTGATAGAATGTCTTGATCAATCTTTAATCTACAGTGTGAAGGTTGAAATGGACTAAGAGGTTGATTAGGGAAATGTAAATTAGGGAGAGAGGGAAATAAAACAAGGTTGCTATTAGTTTGTCTCCAGAATGAAACAAGATGTAATATTTGTGAAAAGCCTATGAGCCTGATATTGTATTGTAACTCTGTTTGTTGGTGAATAATACAATGACTTGAATCTTTTAGAGTGTGGGGGTTTTTACCAAAAAGGGTTTTCTCCACATAAATCTGTGTGTTCTAATCTTTTGTACCATCTTTCATGTTTAATGGTTCTGTTTGTTGAATCTATTTATGCAAGTTGTTGAAACTGAATTTACATGTGCTTCTCTTAGAAGGATCAATGTGGGAAATGAACTACATCTGATTCCACTTTGTGACATAGTTGTACTTTTTTTTGAGGCAATCTAATTGAAATTAAAGTTACCGAAGGGACTACTATTCTTAGAGGTTTCTCTGAGATGACTAAATTTTCCCAACAAGTGGTATCAAAGCCTTCTTTTGGTTGATGGTTCTGGGTATTTCTCCTGTGAAGATTTCTTAGTCTATTAGGCTTGAGGAAATCTAGAGGAATCAACAGATGTATTGATCCTTTTGTGAGTGGATGTCTTGTGATATTCAAAGATAGCACACAGCTACAATGAAGTTGGTCATGTTGAACTGTTGTGGTTTTTGTCTCCTAGTTGGCAATGGTAGAACCTTGATGTATAAGGTGGATTTCTTTGCTCTATGGCTGTGTAGCAGTAAAACATTCATATTGGGTGTCTATGTGAGAGGCTCCCTAGTAATATGGAGAGGCATGGGTTGTTTCTCAGCCATAGAAGAGAGTGCTTATGCTAGGTGTTATTTCCTGGTGTTGGAAGGCATTGTTTCTTGTTAACCTCAAATACATAAAGGCTATGGAGTTAGTCAGATGATTTGAAAACTTTTGAATAGCCCGACTCTCTTGAATGCATGTGCATGCTTATGGTTTTGGAATTGGTCTAAAATGGTCCTAGAATTCCTGTACTACTTGTTCCTTTTATGTATACCTTGTGCTTGCTTGGTTCAAATTCATGTTCTTTTGTTCTAAAGGAATTTTTATAGATTTTCCTTAAAATTCTATGGTGATACATATTCATGTTAGTCCATTGTTCTGGTTAGCTATGATGGTTGTGTGTAGACTATTGAGTCATCCAGATATGTAGTGGATATGGATGTGCATGGGTGTTTTACAAACATGGTGGTTTTGCACGTTTTGCATGGTCAAAAAAAAATTGTGGTTTTGTAGAGCTACTGGTAAAACTATTTTCTAGACCCTCGTTGTTTGGGGTGTTGTTGGATGAGATAGTTGTAGTTCTGCATGTAAGTGTTGCTTGCTGGTTTCCTAGACTATGGCGCTTGGTGTGGACATGTTTGGAAACTCAGATCTATACTTGATTGGGTGTTTGAGTCAGGGTGTCTACATGTTTGTTCTCTTGTGAGACCTCATATTGTGCAAGAAATTGATGTGGTAGTGAGTCTTCATGTTTCATTAATTGGATCTATGTATTGTGCAAAGTTATGGGTTGTCTTTACCCATATGCTTGTAGTGGGACAACTTGGAAGTGGACTATCAATATCCACACAATTTGATTTAGTGTTTATGCAGACTTGTAAGTTGTCCTTGTTTGTGATCACTTGTGCATTGGTGTGGCTATTTTGAGGTACGCGGATGGATGATAATTGAATTCCTAGATAGTCGTTTATGGGGACTTGTATCATGTGTATCACGATGTCATGGAGAGCTTGATACACATTTTAGTGTAAGATTTTGATAATGATGGTGTGGTATGCGTGATTTGGAGGTCATTGTATTGCTTGGCACTATTATCGGATAGACATGTCAATTGTACTTGGAGATTTTTTAGATCAGTAGATGTTTGGTCATGATGCTTTGAAAGCTTGGATGTCATGGTTTAGTGGGAGCTTTAGCAATGACTGTGAGTTCATCACTCAGTGGTGAATGATCTTCTTTAGTGTTGTAGATGTTACTAGGAGGGACTCTTAGATCCTGTTGTTGCAGAAGGGTTCTTTTGCATTTGAATGGACACTATTTGAGGATGTGCAACATCTTGGAAACATGGAGGAAATTTTGGAGTCCTTGGCTGAGTTGTTGGTGGTGCTTGACAGGTGATGTTGGTTTGGAGTTTTTTTCTTTATGTCATGTTATACTCTTGATTGCACATTAGAGCTTTGGAAAGAGACATTACTCTTGAGACCATGGTGAAGTCACTTGGAGCGTGGTATCTCCTAAGGGGGATATGTAGATCATGGTGTCATGATAAGTTCTTTTTTTAGATGTTTTGAGATTTGACAGTGGTCTAGAGTTTCTCTATGTTTTCAGTACATTGGTCATATGCTTGAGAACTATTGGTGTAATTAATTATTAATTACACTTTGCATAAGTTTACTTAGGCTTTATTTAATTCATAAGTTATAGGTTTTCATCTTTATCTTATCGAGCTATCTTGTTGCTCAAGATAAGATTAGGTTTATGCATCTTTACTTTTATAAAGAAAATCATCTCTTGTAATATTTTGTACTTCGAATATATTAATTTGCACATCTTTTGCAAATCTCTACATTTTCATTTTTCTTTTCTATGGAAGGTGATTTTTCTAGTTTGCAATCAGATATTGGTTTCTAAAATGGTATTAGAGCCTCGATTTTCAGCCCCTTTGTTTTTTTGGAGGAACACAATGCAGAGCTCGTTCGAGGTCCCTCAAGGGTTTCAATCCTTGACCATCATTATGCAGTGTCTTGGATCAGATCGGGGTTTTTTGTTGGATTGAGAATGCTAGAAAAAGTTAGAAATGACTTTTATTTTATTTATTTTCATCACTGTTTGCCAGATTTGCGAGGGTTTCTAGCTTAGTGATTTATCTGATAGAACTAGCAGTCGCTTGATTTTTAGAGAACTTTGGGCCCAAAGGGACCTCGCTGTTGGTTTCACAGTGCCCAAAAACCCCTATTTTCATATAAATTTTGTTTGATTTGGACACAGTTGTCCAAAGACGCAAACAAATTTTGCCCAAGGGTCGTACGGCCCCCAAGCACATAGTACGAAAAAAATCAAAAAATCCATTGGGTTTTTGCAAGGCCAGTATAAAAATGACCGCACCACCCCCACTCCACCATCTGGCCACTCCCACTGGCTGCACAGCCCACTCCTAGCCGCTCCACCACCACAGAAACCCTCTGTGCTAGCTCTACCCTCTGCCAAGGTCATATGGGAACCGGGGGCCACTCTATTCAGCCCCTGCGGGCCCCTTAACCGCTTGTCGGGTTGTATGGGCGACCAAGCACCTAGCTTAGACCCCGGATAGACTTCCAGCCCCTGCCCCAGTCATATTGATGACTGGGGGCTCCGCCACCACCCCCTAGTTTTTAGCCCCCCAGTCTGGCCAGGTGACTAGGGGCTTTTTTTTTAGCCCCTGAGGGCTGTAGATGGCCAAATCAGACTTTTTTGGACAACTTTCACGGAAACGAGTATATCTTGGGTATACAACATCCTTTTTTTGCAAATGAGATATTGTTTGAAAGCTGTTTTGATGCCCTACGCAATGCTGCTTGTGTGGTTTTTTGGTTTTTCCTTTTTGATGCTTTTTTCTACCTTGAAAGTTTGATGTTTTCTTTTTCACTTTGGGAGACGTATCTTGTGACTCGCTTATCCATTTTTCATGATTTTCATGACATTGGAAAGTTGGTTTGGGTCTCTATGGAGATCTGAGGTCATTTATAGAATATGTTTACTTTATTTTATGCATGCATTCATTTTTGTTTCATGTGGTAGGTTTGCATTTTTGATTATTTTTCTATAGTTTTGTGTTATCTCCTTATGCAATCATTGGGTATTGTACTAATGAATTGATATAAAGTTCCATTAAGGGGGGTTCTTGCATCCATCTTTAGTATTGGTGACAACTCACATGAGTTTTTCTAGTTTTCTATTGTTTCCCTTAGCTTCTTTCTTGCTTAGCTAGACACATCATTGGTTTGCTTCGGTTCACACTTCAGTTGGGATTTTATGCTTCTTGATCTGCATTGGTTCAGATCTTTCTCATTTGAAAGCCATGTTTTTATGGTTAATGTTCCAGAATCTTGATGGTACTCATCCTATATGCAATTTTAGTTTTAGTTTGGCATTGGTTTTGAGAGACACAACTTCAAGATTTGTCATCATTATGGGTCCTTTCATCCTTCATCTATTGTTGTTCACAGATTCTAGGGTTGGTCTAGTATGTGAGTTTCCAATGTTCCTTGGCATCCGGTTTGTTGTTGCATTTTTTATTCCATTTTTGGTTTCAGTTGTAGACATAATCATCTTTCCTTGCTTGGCGGATTTGGGGTTCCAGTTTTACTTCTTCAAAGGTCTTCCAATGCTTCTTCACAACAGTTCATCTCTCTGAGGGGGGGTTTTTCCCATTGGGTTTTCTCTCTCTTTTCATTTGTACATGAGTACCTAATTAGGCCTTGTTTCTGGGACTCATATTTGCATAATAATCTACTTCTCCTTAAGTTGCACTTATGGGGGGGTGTTGGTGTAATTAATTATTAATTACACTTTGCATAAGTTTACTTAGGCTTTATTTAATTCCTAAGTTATAGGTTTTCATCTTTATCTTATCAAGCTATCTTGTTGCTCAAGATAAGATTAGGTTTATGCATCTTTGCTTTTATAAAGCAAATAATCTCTTGTAATATTTTCAACTTCGAATATATTAATTTGCACATCTTTTGCAAATATCAGCTTTTTCATTTATTTTTCTGTGGAAGCTAATTTTTTTGGTTTGCAATCAGATCTTGGTTTCTAACAAGAACTTCATGTTAGTATAGTAATGCAGTTTGGACTTCAACATGGGATGGTCATTTGAAGGTACTCATGCATACATGGAGAATAAGGTGAGGCTGTTATTCTCCTGAGATGAGAAAGGTGTTGATTTCAGCAAAAATTCTGAGTCCCCTACACCTTGGTGGGTATGTGGAGGATCATGATGGGCTAAAAAGTAGCAATATGATGGGTATGTGGTTGACAAATTTTTTTAACCCAAGATTGATGAAACGAAAAGGGTTTTTAAAGGAGATTCTCAGCATTCCACTGATATAAATTATGCTTTACTTTGAATTTAATAAGTAATTATTATTCATTTTCTATTCAAATTATGACTAAAGTCCTAATTAGTAGGCTAATTGAAAAAAATCTATAGCTTTCAAACGGTATCACATTTTTTGAATCCAAAACATGCATCACAGTCTATGCTTTTCATACTATAGGATTAAAAAAATAAAATTTGAATTTCATGAAGTTTTGACCAAGTTAAGGTGGACAGACATACGTGTTTTTATATTTTTTAAAAAGTTGTAATAAAAATTCATAATTAATTATTTACTTAGAAAAAAATTACAAAAAAATATGCATCACATCGGGGCATGAGTCCTCTACTTATATCAAAATATTATAAAATAATATTATCATTTTATTGTGGTTAGGTGATTAGACAGACACATACTTCTTATTTTTTCCCTGAAATTTAAGTCCAAGTGAAATTTTAGATTTTCAAAATATATATATATATATATATATATATATATATATATATATATATATATATATATTTAAACAAACCTAGTAGTTTAGAAACTACATTCAATTTTCTACATATTCTATTCTTACATATTTTTGAAATAATATAGATAACTTATTCAAATTTTTATGTCAAGTTGCCTAATTTTGATTTTTCTGAATTTTTTGCCACTTAAGGGCCTGTTTTTCCATGATGATCCTGCACATACCCTGGTTGAATGTGAGTTCAATAGAGAACAATGAGGATATTTTTCTTGGATTAGTCATGGTGGCTTTTATATCTTGGAGGAGCATTTTCTTTTCCCAGTTTGGGTCTACTCGGCAGTTAAGTATAATTTGAGAGGTATTTTTCCCATTTTATCTTTCAGATGTGTTTTATGCTTTCTTTCATGATATGGATCTTGAATTGTTGTTTAAATGGTTCTGGAGGATTCATAGTGGAAGATGTACAACATGGTTTATCTCCCTGAGCTTTTGTGTCATATCATTTACTGATGAGAACTAGTAGGAGATGCTTTATGGGCTGATTTCCTGATATGGGAAATGAAGTAGTTTGATCTTATTTGAGAAGCTTACATCTATGATTGTCTACATGTTACATTTGATATTTTTGATCTTAATGTTTGAATGATTGGGTGTTGTTATGTATTTTCTTTGGGATGTGAAGGAGATCATAATTGACATAGCTAGTTGTTAAAGGTGTATGTAGGAGGATGTTCTATAGGTTGTGCATATCATTGTGGATATTTCCTTGGTACTACATGGTTAATTTTTTTATGTGCTATTATTGGTATACTTGTCATGCCTTTGATCTTTCAAATTTGGCATTACTTATGCAGTGGGAGTTTCTAGTTGTGGTCTATCTTCTTGTCTGGTTTGTAGATGGAGCTTGTATCTACAGTTAGTGGGTTGGCTATACTATTGGCTTGAGTTTACTAATGTGGATACCTTTGAGGTATGGATGATTGGATGAACTAGCACTTGTTGTGGGTGCTATTTTCAGTCACGTGGGTTTATCAATTGGAAAGTAACAATCAATCTGATTGTTGTTCTAGCTAAATTTTTTATCTTGTTTTATGGAGTAATGGCAGATTCTTTTTGTTGATATCACTAGGATCCCTTGCTTGTGTTCACTGGATTGGTGCATATTCACCTTGGGTTGTACCTTTCTTCCATAGGTGGCATGTTGGAGGATGACACATATTGTTTCCTAAATGATTGACATCTTAGTTTTTGTTGTAGAAGTCTTGATGGAGCATGAGAGCATGTTTGAGAGCTATGTGGTTTCATGGAAGGCTATGACCGATTGCAATGTTGGACAATTAGTTACAATTGGATACTTGATTTTGTTTTACATTTTTTGGTATACTGTTGTTTGTGGAAACTTGATGTTTGGGTGTCCTGAGTGCTATTGAACCAAGTTTTGAATAGAGCAGGGTCTGAATGGGTGGTGCCAATGTGATCTTAGTTTCTGAGTGCTCTGGAGGTGCCAGTGTGATCTTCGTCAAGTGGAAGATTTTTGGAATTGTGTGCCTTAATTCCACTGGCCTAAACCTTTAAGAGAGCATTTTTGGTGTGACTGTTGAGATGCCTAGCTGATCTGCATAGCGATCTTGAACTATCTATGAGATTGGTGTTTCTTAGCCTGATTTGAGTTCTCCTTGCAAAGTTCCTTTATTGGTGTGACCTCTGGTATGTTTTGGTGATGAAGGTTATCAATGTGACCTAAAATATTGGTGCAAGTTTCCTGACTCCTTGTGACAATATAAGTCTAGCCAATATCGATGTGACCTTTGGTCTATCTTGCTGACGGAAGTGATCGGTGTGACTTGAATTATCGATGTGACTTCCTGATCTCTTATCAATAGTGTTTGTCTTGTCGATGGATCTGCTCATGATGAACATCAGTGTGACTCTGGCTAATGGTACTTGGTTGGGATCACATGAAGGTTCTGAAAGAGTCTTATCAACAAAGTGTGTTTGGTCGATGAGTTTTCTTTCGGTGTTACTCTTGCCGATGATGTGTTCTGAACTGTAGCTGAGCGTGAGGTCGATGATGTGACTTGGGACTTCAGTGAAACCTTCTACAATGATGGTTGTCTTTCCGATAAGGATAGTTGGTGCTCCTGTTGATCATCAAGGTGACTCAGGCTAACAAGATGGTTTGAAAGGTGTGTGAGCTTAATGACATCAGGGAGACCTGTGGGTTCAATGTGACATTATGAACTCTTGCCGATGGACATTGTCTTGCTGATGGGCTTGGTCAAGACCTCAAGATGATGGACGACATCAGGGAGACTTTGATGATTAGTCTATTTTTCCAAATTGTGGTTGATAGACTTGAAGGAAGACCATGGTTGAGTAGGTGCTAACTTGGTTGAACTGCTGAGTTGTATGATGATTGTACAATTTTCTTGTAACCGTTTAGTTTGGTTGGAAATTGGAATGAATACAATTGGAGAAGTTTCTTCAATGTCCAAGACTATTGACAACTAGTCCAATTGAAAGAATACAAACTGATGTATAGCGGAAGTTGAAATGTTTTCCTGTCAGTTGAGAATGAATGTATAAACATTAAATGTTTTGTAGTAATGATAGAGAGAGGAAGATCTAAGCAAGGTTATGCTGTCGAAATCTCTCCTGATAGAATGTCTTGATCAATCTTTCATTGTTAATCTACACTATATACTATGTGAGAGTATTGTAATAGTGTGAAGGTTGAAATGGACTGAGAGGTTGATTAGGGAAATGTAAAAAAGGGATAGAGAGAAATAGAATAGGGTTGCTGCTAGTTTGTCTCCAGAATGAAACAAGATGCAATCTTTGTGAAAAGGCTATGAGCCTAATATTGTATTGTAACTCTATTTTTTTCTGCATAATACAATGGGTCAAATCTTTTGGAGTGTGGGATTTTTTACCTGAAAGGGTTTTCCCCATGTAAATCTATGTGTTCTAATCTTCTATACCATCTTTCATGTTTAATAGTTTTGTTTGTTGAATCTGTTTATGCAAGTTGTTGAAACTGGATTTACATGTTCTTCTCTCAAAAGAATTAATTTGGGAAATGAACTATCTCTGATTCTTCTTTATGACATAGTTGTACATGTTTTTGAGGCAATCTAATTGAAATTAAAGTTATGAAAGACACTACTGTTCTTAGAGGTTTCTTTGAGATGACTAAATTTTCCCAACAAATTTAAGATATGTATGATGAAATTATATCTAAATGCAATGTTCTAGATGCAACTAAGCTAACTAATTGATTGATTATGAATTCAAAACCAAAGAAACAAATGATGTTTGAAAACACATTATTTATTGCATAAACACCTAAAAATGAATACAAGTTATAATAATAATTGTTAAAACTAAAAGTATGCACCTAGAATGCGCATGAAGTCTGGAAATGACATTTGAAATGCTATTAATGTTTATTTTCAGTCCTGGTGGGACTCATTCGTCATTAAAGTGTATCTAAAAATGTAGACAACTAAAAATTGACCTAGAAATGGGACTCATTCGCCACCCATGGAAAATGAGTCCACTTTCGAATTCCTAAATATTCAAAAGTAGAATCTAGAGCTTCTGATCTATACTTTGATTCTTTATAGGTGTTTGTTCTAAAACTCTAATTTTTGAACCTAAAAATGAGTTTTTGTTGATATTTTGACTCGTTGAATGAGAAGAAGACCTAAAAAACTTTGCAACTTTATTCTTAATGATTTCAAAGCTTCCTAGAGTCCTAAATCTACAAACACACAAGACAAGAGAGAGAAATTGTAAATGTTAGGTCATGGGGGTTTTCCTTGGTCAAATCCCTTTTAGGTAATTAGACCATAACGATGAAAGAATGTAATGAAAGATTCAATAATGGAGTTGATTAACTTTCCATGATATCTGATCTTGAAATTTTGTAGCAAAACATGAAGAATCTACCATTAAATGTCTGAAAATTCATTTTGAATGAATTGTAATGTTAAAACCCTAAGTTGCTTGACTTGAGATGGAAGATTGGTGGATGAATGATGATGAATGGATGTGAAAATGATTTAAGCAATGTGATTTTATAGAAAATTCACCTCATTAGCCTAAAAATTAGATCCCCTAGCCCGACATGAAGTAAAATTAAACTTAAATTCCACTTTTTTCATGCTCAAAGATCAAAATTGAGCCAAATGGGACTCATTCACCATCCATGGAAAATGTGTCTAACCTGGATGGGACTAATTCACCATTCATGGTGAATGGGTCCCTCAGGGGCTAATTTGATTGCTTGGATGCTAGGGGGTATGTAAATAAGGTTTAAATTCCAACCCTTTTGGGTATTTGATCAATTTAAGCCTCAGGATGCACAATATGGGTTAATAGGGGCCTATTAGTGATGATGTGAATATCAATTAGGGATTGGGACACAAATTTCAATGTGAAAGTGTGACTAAATACACTTTACAACACTAAAATGAGGTCCACATAGCCTAGGAAGGCATAAGAACCAATGTGAAAGTGCAAGACACATTAGAACACTACTTTAACATTAAGCCTATTTTACAGGCCTTCTAGATTGATGTGATAATTTTATTAAACACATTTTATAATGTTGAATTAGGGAGAAATAGGTTCATTAAGTCTAGAAAAGAGTGAATGTATCTTACAACACCTTTATAAGACATTGTTAAATGCATTTGGAAGGGTCCAGGACCTAGTGTGGATGCATAAAACACCTCACAAATCTAGATTAAGACCTCATTAAGTCCATTTTATCATTAATTATTCCCATGTCAGGCAAGAGGTCCTTTTTCTACGCTGCACCAACAAGTCACATTTCTTAGGTTTTACATACTTAATCAATCAATTTCATCATTTTTTTGCATTTAAATCATTGCATTTAGACATAATTTCACCATACATACCTTATATTGAGTGAACAACCTATATTTTAAGTGTGGGATCTATCTCTTTCTATTAGGTGAAAGACTCTAATCGAGTAAAAGAGACCTAGCATCCCTAGCCCAAAAATATATGGTTCATTTTGGTGAACCTACTGTTTCAAATAACTTCTTGTCTAATTTGGAGTCCTTCATCATACATCTAGATTACATTTATCTTGCATTAGGACTTGCATCATTTCATATGCATACTAGGTTTCAAATTTTGCTTGCATAAAAATGTGCATTTAGGTTGCAATATTGGCATCTAAATTCATTTCAATTCTTTTCAATTCTACATTTTTCAATGAGATTTGCATCATAGTACTTACAAGCCATAAAAATCCTTCAATTTTTTTTGAAAATTCTAAAAAGGTCCATACTGGGACTCATTCGCCACCCTAGGCGAATCAGTCCCTTTTGACACCTAAAACTACATTTTATAGAACTGGAAACTCTATTTTTAAGCTTCTATTTGTTGCCTTAATCTACCTATATCAGTTAGTTACATTTTTGTAACATGCATTTCACTAGATCTCACTTAAAATAACTCATTTCATGCATTGTTTAAATTTCACATTTACATCCCCTACCTTTCATTTTACAAATTATTGCATACTGTTATTAGCAATTTACTTTGTTTTACATCTAAAAAATTACATTGCACTTTATTTACTTTTGCATAACATGTTCTTTAAATGTTCCTTTGACCTGATTAAACATGTATTTTATAAACATAACATACACTCTTATGAGTTTTATTTTGATTACAATAAAGTGGAACATGTTAGTCCTGACAATACCATTACATTACCTATTGGTGCGAATGGAAATGTAGACAATCATAACAAACATACTTGCTCTTCTCTTGATACCTCTCCTATTAGTGACAAAGGTATCTTGGTGAAGGAAGTTACAAGCATTTAGGGTCTTGATTTTCCATTTAATTATTCCCCTTTGGATGATGTTAGACAACAAGAATATGAGATCATAGACACATTCCTACAAATCACCTTACCTAGTCTCCATGGTCATGATAATCAATCTTTTCCATCTCCTAATATCCCTCCTTGATGTAAAGAGGATAGGTTGATGTTAGAAGAAATTCCTATTAAGAATCATGATACCTTTAATCATCCCTTCGATAATGCTCCCATTTGGGAAAATCTATTTGAAAGTCATAATGGTCCTTCTCTTGATGCCTCTCCCACTTGTGATGAAGCAACCTTACAAATCTCAAACTTGGATGAACATATTACAAGCTCTCCTAGTAGGGTAGATAATGTGGAACAAGAGAATGAGACCTTAGAAAAAACCAACAATCAAATAGAATCTTCCCCTAATCTCCCCACTATCAATTATCAAACACATTCAACCATTAATAACTCCCTTAGTTGTGATGAAGTTATTTTTCATGAACCAAACCTTAATCGTCACGAACATGTAGTTTGTTGTTCTCCTAAGAACTCTCCTTCTAGGGAGGATATTATGACCCAAGACAAAGATAACATTGGCACTATTGATATTATTCCCTTCAAAGACAATCCAAACTCTCACTTGTTACAAGATGTTAACATTATTCAACCTCAACTCATCCTTTATCCTCCTTCACATAAACCTCAACCACAACCCAAACTTGAATTCATCCTTTATCCACCTTAGAATAATGTATCGCAATAGTTGAGTTATAATACTATTGCTCATACATATAACACTCAAAATAATCCACAATTGCCACAACTGACCCCACCCTCTTTACCCTTACCCAATCTACCTAGTGCTCCTCACTTCATCCCACACACAAAGAAGAATGATCTTGTTGAACAATTAAAGAATATGCCTACAAATATTTTCCTTTGGGATTTGCTTCAAAACTCACCAAATTACCACAATAGTCTTCAAACAGCCTTAACACAAATTGTAATTCCTCTTGGTACAACTTTGAATGATGTAGCAGCTTTAATCCATCAACAAATCAAACTAATCTAGACATTACTTTCTGTATACACCTAAAAATGGTCACATCACATTGTCTAGTAATTAATTAATTATTTTTAATATTTAATTAAATCTCTGAAATTTCATCTACGTATAAATAAATTTAAAAAATTTATTTATATTGTTCATTCTTTCATTTTGATTAAATAAATAAGTTTATTTAATCATCTTTCATTTCTTAATTAATTAAATAAACATTATGATTTATTTATATTAATTATTATTTAATCTTGGCTTGGATATTTTATTCGAATAAGATTCAATATTTCTCTCTTCTAATATCAATTCATAATTAAATATTTCTAAAATATTTAATTAATCCTTCTAAAGTCACATTACAATTAAATATTACAAAATATTTAATTAAATTTGCTATAGTGCAAAAACCAAAAATCAAAATTCAATAAATGAAATTAAATAAATTTATTTATTTATTTAATTTAAAGATTATCTTCAACACCTGTGAAACAAACTACTGAAACAGAAAAAATAATTTTCTCTATTTCTGTGCAGGCTTGTTCCTGTGGGTTGAAGACAGGAATCCATTCTTCTCTCCAACCTCCCAACCTCTTCCATCTTCTTCTCAACCTCTCCATCTCTCACCTTTCAATTCCACCAGACAATCTTACAACCGTTGATCCTTGCCAGCCAGGATTGTGCCTACAAAATTCTATAAATAAGACTACTGGGTACTCCAAATCATATAGAAGCTTTCAGTAAAATAACTATAGCCAAATTGCAAGTAGTATAAACCTCTTTTTAGCATCATAGCATTAGCATAGCATAGAATTATGTCATATCAATTCCATATCATAGCATCTTTTGTTTACAGCCCCTGTGCATAATCCACAGCCCCTGTTCATATCCGTCAACATTTTCACATTCACTATGCATATAGGATAGAATTCTCTTTGCATACTCATTCTGCAGTAGCCATTCAGAGAAGCTGAGCTTACACAAATCTGAGAGCAGCAGCTTTGAACAAATCTCTAGAGATAGAGGAAGATGGAATGCCTCTGAGGAAGTTTTATTTCTTTGCTTAAAATTAAATCAATTAGTAATTTCTTCAGTATAATGTTCCATTATTTGTGTTTTGTTTTCAATTATATTACATATTTTAACATACACATTTTTGGCGCCCACCATGGGGCTCGTGCCCCCATTTTAATATCTTTTTGCAGGTTTCTTTGACAGGTTACAGATGAAAAATAGCGGATTAGCATAGGAAATACGTTTCAGAAACTTTATACCCAGTTCAGCGCATTTGAGAACTTTTGTAGCGCCCGTGAGAAGTTTTGTAGTGCCTGTGAGAAGTTTTGCAGTGCTTTTGAGAACTTTTGTAGTGCTCGTGAGGACTTTTGCAGCGCCCTTAACAACTTTTGCAGCGCGTTTAAAGAATTCTGCAGCACTCATAACAATTTCTACAGTGCCTATGTTAATTTCTGCAACGCTTATAAAGACTGTTATAGTGCAAATTTTAGGAAAGTAGTAAATTGTAATCTATAAGTTTAAAACAGTTTAACTGAATCTGATGCAACTGTGGATAGTTAGTAGATATAAACTTAAAAAGAAGCAATCCTAGGGTAGACATCTAACTTAAAAAGAAGCAATCCTAGGGTAGACATCTAACTTAAAATGAAGCAATCCTAGGATAGACATTTCACACTTCATTTTGGGCTAAAAAGAATTTTGTGTTTGTGTGAAGCAAAATCTTCACTTAGCATAGAAAATATTTATTTTGGGCTTAAAATAAATCCATGATTGCTTTGTTTTTGGTGATAGGCCTATGCTCTCCCCTTAACTGGGTGATCAAAATGCCAAACTCACCTATTTCCCTTTATGCAATTTCCTATTTTATTAACACCTTTTAGAAGGCCTGCCGTAGTGGGAAAAAGTACTCACCCTACGGGAACGACCTAAGTGGGAACAACTAAAGCCAAATTTTCCAACCCACTCTAATCAAATGTGGATGGTTGATGAAAATCCCATTCGACGGTAGTGTGCATTGATAACCATCCCCAAAGCCTTTTTTCTAAAGGTAGGGAGGTCTCTCGAGGGAGTCTATCATTTTCCGCACCAAACGGAAACCCTTACTAAGAACTTAGTGTAGTATCTTACTAAGTCAGTTTCTGAACATCATATTAATCACAGTGCAGGGGAGAGAAGAATCTACCCCCAAGATACTCACCATATAACTACCAAAGATTGTTTGCTCAGGGGATCCGGTATCCACTTCCGTCACTCTGAGTACGCACCTGGAAAAGACAAAAACATGGGCACCCTTTTGGGGGTGACACGACTGTGTGAGTTGATGCAATTTTAAGATGTGGGCTGTTGATTACCATGATGACCTACTTGAGAATTAAGAGTGAGTCTGTTTGAAGTGCTTATCATGTGTAAAACCCATTAAAACAATTTTTGAACAACATTTTGATTATACACTTGATGTTTAGCATAGGACTTAAGACAACTATTGTACAACTTGTTTGATGTGTTTTCAATACACTAATTCAGATAAGATCATCCAACACTCACTATCACATTGATTAATCTCATGTTACGAGATTGGAAATCCACAACGTTTGTAAAGAAATCCATTTTCAAAAGGATTAAAAAGCCAAAGAAACCCTTCAACCACAAGAAACTATTGAAGAAGCAACGATTCTTGTATCAAAGCCTAAAAGTTTTACTCAAATATAGAACATTTCTTCATAGGTATCATGATTATGTTAGAGGTCTTTCAGATGATTATGCTATAGAACCTTTGTATTCACAAGCTTACTTTCAAAGAAGAGCCCTTTCTCAAAGGCATAACCATAGTCAATGCATTCGTTTCAGTTATATTCCCCAACCTGCAATTGAATATTTTACTCGCCCAAATCAAAATTTGCAATAGAGAACTTAGAATACATTAGGCATCCATCATAAAATCCATCCTTTTACAAGGCCATGATCAAAATTTCATAAAGTGCAAAACTATCCTTTTCTTGATATTTTGCTTACATTCCCGCTAACAGGATTTTCATCCTTTCACTTAGGGAACAACACAAGCTAAAGATTAGAAATTTTGTGTAAGTCATAGAATCTTCATTCTATCCTGACTTTCATATATATCACATAAATTACACTATTTCATTCTTTTGATCAAAAGCAAGTAGAACTTGGAACGAAACCTATGCCTGTCTTCACGAGATCTCAAAAACAAATGGAAAAAGATGAGGGAGAAACCACTACAAGTAAAATGGGTGACCGTAATGAAAAAGAAGAGGAAATGTTTAATCTTGATGAGTTAACAAAAGAAAAGCTTCAAGAAGTAGAACAAGATCCCCAATTCCATACCCTTATGGAAAGAATTCTAGAACGAAACAAAGAAAGATACTTTCTTTCATTGGCTAATCAAGGAGCTAAGTTACCTCACAATTTTGACATAGAAGGGATTAAACAGAGTCCTGAAACTCCTCCTACTGACTTTAGTGCCCTTACTCAACAGATAAAAGAATTTCAAGGGCAAATAAAAGAAATGCAAGGGGGTACAACAAAGAAATATGTTTTGGAAGACATATCTCCTTATCCATTTGATAGGAATCTTCAAATGATCCCATTTCCAAAACATTGTGAAATCCCTAAGTATGATAGGTATAATGGAAAAACTGATCCTATTGACCATGTGAGGGATTTCCGAAATATGAGTCTAGAATTCGCCTATGACGATACATACTTAATGCACTTATTTCCACAAATTCTAGGTGTACAATCTATGGAGTGGCTTTCAAAAATCACTCCACCCATCAAAACGTTTGAGGAGTTAATAAATCAGTTTATATCACAATATGCCTACAACATTCAACATCCGATAACAATGCTTGATCTTTGTAAAGTGAAACAAAAGGTAGGAGAAACCTTCACTACATTCTTACAAAGGTGGAGAAGGTTATTTGTGTGATATTCCAGTCCTATTCCTGAAAAGGAAAAGATGGATATCTTCATTAATAGCCTACATCCAGAATTAAGCTATAGGCTTAATCTTCATTGTCCTCATAACTTTGAAAAATTGATTGAAAATGCAATCACAATTGAAGGGGCCTTGGTTAAACAAGGAGTGATAAAACTTGATAATTCAAGTACATCAAATCAAAACAACAATGATAAAACAAGGTTTTGGAACAGAAACAAAAATGTTGTCAATGATGGTATAGTGGATGCAAATAATTTACGAACAAGACCATCTGTTTTCAATCTATCAAGTGCTCCACGAACCAATCAACAAGGAAACAACAATCAACAAGGACAAACCTCCAAGCAAGAAAACATGACCAATCAAAATACTAATCAAAATCATGGTAATTTCAATAATAATCTTGGCAATACCCAAACATCAAATCCGTCTAGGCCTCCATTCTTTTCAAATCGACGAAATTTTACCGCTTTGGGTCAATCTCTTGAGTTTGTTCTTAAGGAGCTTCTTGATAATAAGGTTATCACCTTACCACCACAAAGAGATTATGAGCCACGGGTTAAACCCCCATCATGGAATGACTCGTATTATTGCAATTATCAGCAATGTAAAGGTCATAGAATGAACAATTGTCAAGATTTGAAAAATCTAGTACAAGATTTAATTGACAATGGTACCATTAAAATTGAGGGACATCATACCAATGATGATCATCAAGCATTTAAAGACCCTTTACCAAACTATCAAAAGGGGGAAACATCGGATACAAAAGCCAAAAGCATACATAATGTTGAAGACAATATAATCTATCACATCTACGTAAATGATCAACGGGTTAATGTTATCAAAATCAAGGGAAAACAAGAATATCAACAGGTTAATGTGATGACAAGAGGTCAAGCAAAAGTTGTTCTAAAAGGAAGTTCATCTAAAACAACTATTTCTCCTCCAAGTCAGTATAATCTGGTTGATCAACTAAGAAAAACATCAGCTCAAATCTCCATCCTTGAACTGCTTAAAATATCTCCCATACATAAGAATATTTTAGAAGAAGCTCTTGTAAACACAACTGTTGACACTGATTTGGATGTAAACAAATTTCAAGCTATGGTGGGACATTTGTCTTCCCCCATTTGTCTTTCATTTTCTGATAAAGATGATGCCTCTATGACACATCCACATAATTCCTCGCTCTATCTTGAAGTCATGATCCATAAACATCAAATTAGACGTGTCTTAATAGATGGAGGAGCCAGTTTGAATATTTGTACCTTAAAGTTAATAAATGCCTTAGGAATATTAGAAAATGAAATTGATCCAAGAAGGAAGATAACTATCAAGGCATATAATGATGAAGAAAGAGCTTCTAAAGGATTAATATTACTGCCTATCAGAGTGGGACTTGTTGTGAAGAACACATTTTGTCAGGTTCTAGATTGAGATCTTTCTTATCACATACTTTTGGGTCATCCATGGATTCATGATATGCAAGCAGTACCCTCAACGTATCATCAATGTATCAAGTTTCCATATGATGGAGAGAAAATAACTATACAAGCTAATTACAATAGTACCCAAACTTGTTCAAATCTTCGAGTAACTCAAGATGTCTTTGTGCCACACAATAGGGAAGCTCTTGCTATTTCTTCTTCTGATTTACAAGTCCAATTGCAAGAATTGACAAAGAATCTTGATACTAAGCTAAAGTTTAAAGACAAAGGGGTAGGTGAATATTCACTATCTCTTTCCACTTTACCTCCTTCTCCGAGGTCACATGGGCAGCCGACCTTATCAAATAAAAAGATTGCAACAACCTCTACATCCCAAGCTTATGTGCCAATCACAAAGTTTGATGGAAAATTCATTAAAGCTAATACCACTGAAGAAGAAGCTGAAGATAGGGACATCCTAAATTGGCTATACAAAGATGAAGATGACTCTCTCTTGCACATTAAGTTACCTATAGAACAAAATGGTAAGGGGTACGCTATCATGCAGAAGATGGGCTATGAAAGAAATGGTCCTATATGGAAAAGAAGAGAAGGAATTGTGGAACCAATTCAACCTATTTCAAAGCATTCAAGTGATAAAATAGGACTTGGATATGGTAAAGATAAACAAGATTCTACTTCACAGCAAACACAATCAACTCATGAAGGAGGATCAGTGTCAGATAAACCGCATGAATCAGTTTTCCAATTGCAGAATAGTTCAGATACTGATTATAATGAATATGAATGGGACACCATTTATAATGATGAATTTTGGAGAGACAAACAAGTTGATACCATACACAAATATGCACCTGTTCTTATACAAGGAGAAGGCTCAAGGCCTCCACTTGATTTTGTTTTACAAAGTGATCATGACTCAAGTGAGGATGATTTAGATTCTAATGAGATTGACAATCAATAGGAAAATACCATCATAGACCTTGTCTACCATGGGGATGATAACCATATCATGACTTTGAAAATTCAAGACCTTACCCAACCTAATGATCCTATGCCTTTAGTTTATCCAGAACTTATTGATTGGGACATTGATGCACCTATCCACATTCCTACATTCCATGATGATGAGGATATTATAAATTTCCTTTGTTCCTCAAATGAAGAAAACAATTGTTTCATTCAAAAATTTCATACTCATAATTCTGATAAGGAGGGTGTCAAGTCTCTTAGCTGCAAAATAAATGAAATAAAAGATGGATCTATTGGTGAAAACCGAACAATGGCAGTGATAGATCAATACAAGAGAAAAATAAAGAGCGAATCTGACAGTGAAAACCTTTTTGAGGAACTGAAGGATGAGACACTTGACACTCTTCCCAAGTATTATCATGAAAGATCTTCTATTTTGATCGAACCAACAGAATCAATCAACATAAGTACAGTAGAGCAGCCAAAAATTTTGCAAATTGCACCATCATTAACAGTTGAAGAAATCTTGAAATTCATGGAATTCTTGAAGGAGAATCAAATCAACTTTGCTTGGTCATATGCTGATATGCCAGGGTTAGATCCTAATTTGATAATGCATCATTTATCTATTGAACCAGGGGCAAAACCTGTAAAACAAAAGCTCAAAAAAATGCATCCACATGTTGCATTATTGGTCAAAGAAGAATTAAAGAAGCTTTTGGATGTTGGATTCATTCGAGCTATTGATTATGCCGAATGGATTTCCAATATTGAACCTGTTTCAAAGCCAGATGGAAAGATCAGAGTTTGTACAGATTTTAGAGATTTAAATAAAGCTTGTCCCAAAGATGACTTCCCTTTGCCCAATATAGATATGATTGTTGATTTAACTGCTGGTCATGCAATGTATTCATTAATAGATGGATTTTTAGGATATAACCAAATAAAAATTGCACCAGAGGATCAAGATAAAACAACGTTTACATGCCCTTGGGGTACCGATTGCTGGAATGTAATGCCATTTGGGCTAAAGAATGCTGGAGCTACTTATCAAAGAGCAATGACAACTATTTTTCATGATATGATGCATACATTCATGGAAGATTATGTTGACGATTTACTTGCCAAATCTCACACACGGGAAGAACAATTAGAAATATTGTCAAAAATCTTTACCAGAATGGAGCAGTTCAATGTTCGACTCAATCCAAAGAAATGTGTCTTCAGTGTTACATCTGGAAAACTCCTAGGATACATTGTTTCAAAAAAGGGTATAGAGTTTGATCCAGAAAAAGTACAAGCTATAATGGACATGCCCCCACTAGGAAATATCAGTCAAATTCGATCATTGCAAGGAAGATTACAGTCCATCAGAAGGTTTATAGCTCAACTAGCAGACAAAAGTTTTCCATTTACACATTTATTGCATAAAAATGTCCCATTCAAATGGGATGAAAAATGTGAAGCAACATTCAATCAAATCAAGCAGTATCTTATGAATCCACCAGTTTTAATTCCACCTATTCCAGGAGAGCCACTCATACTCTATATTTCAGCAACAAAAGTATCTTTGGGAGCATTGCTAGCACAAGAAGATTCTACAGGTAAGGAAAGGGCCATATACTATATCAGCAGAACCTTAACAAGACATGAGTTAAACTACAGTTTCATTGAAAAAGCCTGCCTTGCAGTGGTGTTTGCTTCTCAAAAGTTGCGACATTATATGTTGGCTCATACAGTTAAGCTGATAACAAAGATTGATCCATTAAAATACCTATTAAGTAGAGCTACTTTAATAGGAAGACTTGCAAAATGGGTAATGATCTTAAGTGAGTTTGACATTCACTATGTAGATCAAAAAGCTATTAAAGGATAGGTCATTGCAGATCAGTTGGCTGAAGTACCTTTACATGAAGAAAATCCAATGCATATTGACTTTCCTGATGCAGATGTCTTCACAGCAACAATACAGAGACCATGGACATTATACTTTGATGGATCTTATACACAATATGGCTCGGGGGCAGGGATTCTCTTTGTTACACCTGAAGGACATACCATTTCACGATCATATCGGTTGATGTTTCCTTGCACAAATAACATAGCTGAATATGAGGCATTGCTCATAGGATTGAAAATAGCTTTGGAATGGTGGATTGCAGAGCTCTAGGTCTATGGCGATTCACAACTTGTCATTAATCAAATTAATGATGATTATCAAACCAAAGATGATAAGTTGCTACCTTACAAGAATATGGTGGATGATTATAAAAAGTATTTTATGTCAATTAAGTTTTCACAAATATCAAGGATTGATAATAAAGCTGCAGATGAAATGGCTACCATTGCTTCATTATTACAATTATCAGAAGATCAAATCAAGCATGAATTCTTAGTAGAACAATTGTTTTCTCCTGCCTATGATAATCCTGAGACCCAAGTTATATGTCATTTAACTAGTTCTGATTCATCTTTATATGGAAAGACTTATACCTACCTCAAAGATAACATCTTACCTCCAGATTTATCTCGAAACCAGAAAAGGAACTTTATACGCCAATCATCTCGTTATATTTTAATTGCCAATATCCTGTACAGATGTGGTCTTGATGGTACACTCCTTAGATGTCTTGAACCTGACGAATCTGAAAAAGCCTTACAAGAGGTTCATGGTGGTATTTGTGGAACTCATTCGAGTGGTTTGACCTTAGCCAAGAAACTTGTCAGAATGGGATATTATTGGCCTACCATGGAGAAATATTCTTTTATTTTTGTCAAGAAGTGTTCTAAATGCCAGATTCACGGGAATCTTATTCATGCACCTGCACAAGAACTGCAACCTTTCACTTCAACATGGCCTTTTTCTCAATGGGGACTAGATCTTGTTGGTAAAATACATCCTTCCTCATCAAATGGACATAAATTTATCATCACAGCTATGGAGTATTTTACAAAATGGATTGAAGCTGTTCCTCTAACAATAGTGACTGGTAAACAAATATCTTCATTTATCTTAAATTACATTATCTGTCGATATGGAATTCCTAATTCTATTATCACTGATAATGGAAGGCCTTTCAAGAATCAAGATGTGGATGAACTTTGTGAAAGATTTCACATCCAACACAGGTTCTCTACACCTTACTATCCACAGGGTAATGGTCAAGCGGAAGCTTCCAACAAAACCATCTTGAAGATTTTGAAGAAGACAGTAAATGATGTCGGACGTGATTGGCATGTTCAACTAAACCCAGCTTTATGGGCATACAGAACAAGTGTTCGCACACCAATAAGAGCTACACCATATGCCTTGGTCTATGGAGCAGAAGAAATCTTACCATTAGAGGTTGAAATACCTTCACTTAGGGTCTCCCTCAAGGGATTGATAACTGATGAGGACTACAGAGTTTCTCGTCTCCAAGAGCTAGAATTGTTAGATGAAATACGTCAACATGTAGCTGATCATTTGAAGGGATATCAACAAGTTATGTCCCGTAGTTATAATCACAGGGTTAAACCATGGACATTTCAAGTGGGTGACTTAGTTTTGAGAGAAAATCCACGTAATCAACAAGATAGAGAAAAGAAAGGGAAATTTGAACCTAACTAGTTTGGTCCATTTGTTGTCATTGCAGCATACGGTTCTGGTGCATATCAGTTATCCACATTAGAAGGGGACCTATTTGAAGAACCGATCAATAGTATTCATCTGAAGAAGTTTTATGTCTAAAAAGTCCCCAAAAAAATCATAAAAGTCCTGAAATAATAAAAAAACAGAAAAATCTTGAAAAACTGTAGTAAAAATAAGTGGTGAAAACCTGGCAAACAGGTGCTACTTGTGATCAAAATAGGCTCCTCTATCTATTATCTTATGTCTTGCATTCACTTTAGGCATTATCCATTCATATCTATCATCTGTATATATCTTTCATATCAATATCATATGACAGGGATCCTTATGTTTCATCTTGGCTTGATGAAATTTGTACATATCTTTTATCTTTAGGTTGTGTTTACACTGGGGAAAAAGCGCAGAATCATACACTAAACGAACAAGAGAGGGGCAACGAGCTTTCGAACATCACAAACATACATAAAATAGTTTGCCAAAACATAGCAAACATTGTCGTATCAAATCAACCACAACATGCTTATTCAATGCCAATTGACATTAACACAACATGATTTAAACGACTATTGAAATGAGAACAATAATGATGATAACCAAATTTGGATGATCTTAATCTGAATAAATGTTTGAAATATTTTAAGCAGGATTTGAATGGTTGTTTGATTTTTCTATCATATCTCTGGAGCGATTCGATGATGTACTGAACTAGAAAAGCAAGGAAGGAGTATGATTTTTATTTGTCTGTTGTTTGTAATGAAATCATTAGTACTATGCAAATTGGTCGCAAGACATGCTCTACTACGTATCATGGATGACATTTCATAATTTGCATGGGAAACAGGTTAACTCTTGTCTCTTTATGCAAGCAATACTCAGGTCATCTTGGTTCAATTATACCTAGATGCTTGTATTAACTTGCTATATTAAAAATCATGAAAGCAATACTCAGGTCATCATTGGTGCTAACATACCCTTTGATGCTTGTATTAACTTTCAACATTTCAAAGCTCTATGATGATACAAAAAGCATGAATAAGCTCTCCAAATGGCAATATTGTATGAATGTTCTGCATGGTTAGTATAGATTACATTCATGTTAGAATCTGCATTTTGCATTCATAAATTTCCCAAAAAGCTGGCAAAGAATTAAATGGTTTATATATTTTTGAATACATGACTGAGTATATTTTGACATTCACAAAAACATTATTTTATACATTTTTCATATATATTTGCATCATAAATCACAAAAATAAAGCATACATCATATACATCATAAACATATACATTCGTTCATCAAATAAATTCATATCATAACCATGAAACCATCATATCATACACATCATATAGACACATTTATATCATCATAAATCATTGCTGTATTTCATGTATCTCAAAAATGAATGTCAAAATGTACAAAGATGTCAATCAAAAATGATATAACATCATCAAAAATAAGATCATATCAAGGTGTATACAAAATGTCTCAGCAAAATTTCACAAAAACATCATGTATAATGCACTAGGCAGTGCTATCCTCTGATGGTGCTGGTCTGGGACCTGTACCACCTGCCCCTGATGGACCTGCTCTGCCTGTCCCTGATGGCCCTCCTGGAGGTAGTGGTTGTGTAACACCTCTACTGGTAGTATGAGAATGACTATGGGTAGACTGTGACTGAGTATAACTCTCCCTCCGCTCAGGTGGAACAACATCATGGTATGTGGTCCTGTAAAACCCAGCCTCCTGGGTGGCTCTGGTAACCTCTCTCATCATATCACCAGGTAGGGTGCTAGCTGCTACTCTCTATAGACTACCTGCCAAGGCAATGGCCTGCTCACCTCGTTGTCTCGCTATATCTCTCTCAGCAGTAACTAAAGTCAACTATCCCTGCAACTATGTAATCAAGGCCTGTGCCTATGATAGTTGAGCCTGTAAACTCTGTACTGTACTCTACAGAGATGACATTTGAACTAATACTGCTGGATCCACTACAGAGGATGGATCTATGTGTCGCATCTGTGATCCACCTCTACCACCTCTACCACCTCTGCCACCTCTCCTACCACCTCTCCTGCCACCTCTATCATCGCCTCTACCACCATCACCTCTGCCTCCACTCTACTCATCATCACCTCCCTCCTCATCATCTCCTCTACTCTCATCATCATCAATGTCCTTTGAATCATCATCCTCTGACGCTGAGTCTCTTTGTCATCATCTTTGTGCCACAATAGGAGCAATAGCCTCATCAGGATCAAACATACGCGGTACTGGATGCTCTAGGACATACTGAAAATACTCTGGTGTTGTCCCTGCGTCAAGGACATCCACTCGGTAATCCCACATCACTGCTCCAAAACTGATGAACTTTGCTACTACTGTCTCATATGAAATCCATGGACCCAATACAGCAAGCTTTGGCTGTCACCGTGCATAAATGGCTGAACCCATAGGCATACCCTGAATCCGTCCAAACTGCTAACATACTCGTCCAGGAAGAAATCTCTAAATGATCCATGGAGTCCACCCAATCAAAAATCTGGAAGTACATACATACGGCATCTCCCTTGCATCCTCTAGCCATGGCTCACAATCTAAATATGGTCTCCAACATACTGTATCCAGACTATCCAATAGTCACTGCCAATGCACTAGTTTGCCCAGTCTCGGCTGAGCAATAATATGAGCATATCTCCATCTGTATGATCGACCAACTGGTCACTGTCCTCGAGTTAATGGACGTAAAATAGCAAAGTGCTCCCATGCCCATATCTGTATTAATGAGCACCCAACAGCAAAACTTCGGCCTCTACCGTATACAATATGATGTAACTCATCATATAAGTGGGCTAGCATGCATGTACCCCATGCATACCATGTCCCCTGCATCACCATACTCTCCAAAACATGACCCCACCCGATTGTGAACCCCTTTGACCTATGGTTGGGGCATAACACACCTCCAATAAATCCTGCAAGTACAGCTGGTAAAGGTGGGTATGTGTCTGTCATCTCATCCCATGGGATGAAATATCTGGCAATCTGATCATCTCTGAATATCCGTCTCAAAGAATCAGTGCCTCCAACCTCTCGGCTATCGAATACCACTATCTCTCCCATCACTGGGATCCGTAAGATGCGATATACATCCTCAGGGGTCACTGTAATCTCTCCAGTCGGTAAATGAAATGTGTTGGTGTCACTATGCCATCGCTCTGCAAGTGCTGTCAATAGAGCCTTGTTGAGGCGAACCTCAGGCATGTCAAGTAATGAACTCAATCCACATGCATCAATCACATCTCGATCTGACTGTAACAAATGTGGAATCAAACTCCATGTACTCGGGAAGGCCTCCCGTGACTGTAAAACACCCAATCTCTCCTGTTAACACATCATAAAAGAAAAATTAATATCCAATCATCACAATTTATCAATCAAAACAAATCAATCAAAATATTTGTTTTTCATCATCATGGAATGCAAATATATTCAAATCATGTTTGTTTTTAACAACCTTAGAAGCAAAAAAATCAATCAAACTATTTGTTTTTCAATCATCATGGAAAGCAGATAATCAAAATCATATTTGTTTTTAACAACTTTAAAAACAAATCTATCAGTTCTTATTTGTGTTTCAACAAACTTTTTGAACAAATTTATCACTCACGACAACAGTCAATCAAGGGCGCTACAGAAAACATCATGGGCGCTACAAAAATCCTTATAAACGCTGCAACATCAAGGGCACTACAAAACTAATCATGGGCGCTATAGAATTTATCAAGGGCGCTACAAGATTATATGTGCTACAAAACATATCAATAGCGCTACACTTTTTATCAAATGCGCTATGAAATCAAATGCGCTATAAAAATGATCAATAGCGCTGCAAAATCTATCAAATGCACTACGAAATTACATGCACTACGAAAAATATCAAATGTGCTATGAAAAGCCTTAAGGGCGCTAAAACATCAAATTTTTCACATAAACATTGAAATACGTGCCATGAACAATTTTTTTTTGAAAAGCAGGAGATTTACGGGATACATACCGGAGGTCCATAGTGCGTTGGCTGCTGGTGACGTCGAATACACTCGAAACAGTGTTGGTGAACGGGAAGTGCCATTTTTCTCACTCAAAGCTCAAAAATTTGCAAATTTTACTAGGTTAAAATGGAAAATGACATTTTTAACCTATAAAATGGTAAAATTGGGCCATTTTTTCACATTTTAACATTCACAGGGGCAATTTATTCATCAATTTTTCATTTCACATCTTTCTGGGTAAATTTCTTCACATCATTGTTTTCAAATGATGAATCGACATCTTCAAAATCATAAAAATCAAAAAAATTCCACAAAAATCTTTTAAAAAAAAAAATTCACAAAAATTCAAAATATTATTGATTCATCATTCGTGGGGGCATATACCTACCAACATTCGACAGTCAACATCTGGGGCAAATATCAAAATTCTTTGAAGCAATGCGTAAAACACATCACTTCAAAGAGGGGAAAAATGCATACACCTAAAAATGGTCACATCACATTGTCTGGTAATTAATTAAATATTTTTAATATTTAATTAAATCTCTGAATTTCATCTACGTACAAATAAATTTAAAAAATTTATTTATATTGTTCATTCTTTCATTTTGATTAAATAAATAAGTTTATTTAATCATCTTTCATTTCTTAATTAATTAAATAAACATTATGATTTATTTATATTAATTATTATTTAATCTTGGCTTGGATATTTTATTCGAATAAAGATTAAATATTTCTCTCTTTTAAATATATTCTTCTAATATCAATTCATAATTAAATATTTCTAAAATATTTAATTAATCCTTCTAAAGTCACATTACAATTAAATATTACAAAATATTTAATTAAAGTTGCTATAGTGCAAAAACCAAAAATCAAAATTCAATAAATGAAATTAAATAAATTTATTTATTTATTTAATTTAAAGATTATCTTCAACACCTGTGAAACAAACTGCTGAAACAGAAAAATTAATTTTCTCTGTTTCTGTGTAGGCTTGTTCCCGTGGGTTGAAGACAGGAATCCATTCTTCTCTCCAACCTCCCAACCTCTTCCATCTTCTTCTCAACCTCTCCATCTCTCACCTTTCAATTCCACCAGACAATCTTATAGCCATTGATCCTTGCTAGCCAGGATTGTGCCTACAAAAATCTATAAATAAGACTACCGGGTACTCCAAATCATATAGAAGCTTTCAGTAAAATAACTATAGCCAAATTGCAAGTAGTATAAACCTCTTTTTAACATCATAGCATTAGCATAGCATAGAATTATGTCATATCAATTCCATATCATAGCATCTTTCGTTTACAGCCCCTGTGCATAATCCACAGCCCCTGTTCATATCCGTTAGCATTCTGACATTCACTATACATATAGGATAGAATTCTCTTTGCATACTCATTCTGCAGTAGCCATTCGGAGAAGCTGAGCTTACACAAATCTGAGAGCAACAACTTTGAATGAATCTTTGGAGATAGAGGAAGATGGAACACCTCTGAGGAAGTTTTATTTCTTTGCTTAAAATTAAATCAATTAGTAATTTCTTCAATATAATGTTCCATTATTTGTGTTTTGTTTTCAATTAGATTACATATTTTAACATACACACTTTCCATTCACATGAGCTCCCTCCTTTTGAGTTGAGAAAACAAAACAAAACTTTCATGATAATTCCTCAATACAATCAAATATGGATAAAACAAACCCTTATTGATAATGGTTCTACCCTTAATGTGTGTAGTGTGAATCTCCTTCATAAATTGTGTGTTGACAAGTCACAAATAATACCCTATTCCGTATCTATTTGAGGATTTGATATTACAACAAATAAATCACTCGGTATAATCACTTTTCCTATTACAGTTAGGGTGGCTACTTTGCAAACTCCTATTCATGTCATGCCTTATGATCTTTTGTATAATCTTCTTTTAGTAAGACCATGGATTCATGAGATGAATGTAGTGCCTTCGACCCTTCATCGTAGAATGAAATATGTTTATAACAATAACATTTATGAAGTTGAAATAGACCTTGAGCCTAAAAGTTTCTTACACCTTTAAAAAGGAGCTACAAGTCTTCTGAAAACATTGATTCCAACATCCAATATAGACCCTCTTGAAATTGAACAAAAAAATGAGGAATCGGTGTCTAAATTATTTCGTGACAATTGGGGATCCTTAGAATTCACACCATCACATATGGGGGAATACATAATCACACAAAAGAAAAATGAGAAACAAGCACAACCAACAATCATGTCAACACAAAATACATAAAACCTTTCGAAAGCACCTGCCTCCACTACTTTAAACAAAGAAGAAAACTACACAATCACCTTTGATGGCACTTATGACCAACCACCACTCGATCCAAAAGCAATGAAGAAGCCTTATGGAAAAGGATATGAACTCATGAAACAATAGGGATATTGTGGAAAAGGATGTGGTGCTCAAGAATAAGGTATTCACAACCCTATAGAGCTTAACACACAACAAACGACTCATGGTCTTGATTATTGTCTTATGTCTGAGATCACCAAACCTTCACTCAACATCAACAATCTCACACAACACACTCCTAAATCATCCTTAACAACTAGTGGTCTTGAACATCTTCCTTTACCAAACATGCAACACATAACTCCACCTTCACTTAATGTCAATGTCATCTCATAAAATGTTCATGATCTAAATTCATTAGATTTTATACCTTCCTATAATGGGGAGAATAAAATCTCACAATCTAGAGAAACTTGAGTAAGTATGACATACAATACTAAGCAAGATGTATATATGAAAAAAATCACAATACCACCTTCCACCTTTGATCAAGAGGATATCTTGTCAAGACTCCTCCAAGATCACTTGATCACCCTCCCTCCAAGAATTCAAAAGAAATGCTTTTACATGACTTCATTCTGTGTATATCATAGAGCTCATGGACACTCTACTAATGAATGTAAGGCTTTCAATTGCAAAATCCAACATGTTCAAGAGTTTGGTATGCTTCTCTATATGGGGGAACCTAATTCATTTAATAATTTTGGCTCACCTTTGTCCTACAATAAGTGGGGCCAAGGGGTTTGATAACCTTGTCCTCGTTTGTCACTTGTGGTTTCCTCCTTTGGATAGTCACTAACCTTTCATAAAAACATAAGAGCAAGCTTGGGATGTGGATGACATGCCTTAAGTTTACTTGCATATGACATACTTCTCTTTTTCATGACGTAGCTTATCGGAAACATATGACTTGGCATAGTAATTTTTGAGTAATCTCTCATGTTCTCCTTTTACTTTAAAGAAATTTCTCACATTACTAGTGCTCACAACCGCTTTAAAGTGGGGGCATACATCGCCACTCAAATTTCATTCTACAATTTTCTTTTTCTTTTGATTCCCTCTCTTCGAAGCATTAGGTACAATGTTGCCTAGGATGAGACCTTGCACTTTTCCTCTTTTGAAAACAAGATGATATAATTTTCACTTATCCTCTCTTGGAGACATTGAACATTATGTTCCCTAAGATGAGACATTGCAAAAACAAAGCAAAATCCCTTTGAACAATCCTTACACTATTTTGCATTAACAATGTCTATGAGTGTCAAGCATACGAAGTCTTGCTTACCCCATAGAGCTCAAAAATCATTTTCCTTTGTGGCACCTTATTAAAGTTATCAAGAGGTATAACTTTGGTATGGTTTGAGTGGGAATCCCATTCTGAGGCATGACTTTCCCCATAGCCACCTATGTGTTTGATTGCATATCAACTAGAGAATGTTTCTTGCCTTTGGGGATTTCTCACCCCGTAGACAATCAGAAGTTTTGTGGCCCTAGAGTGAGTATGTTTTGGACATCTCACCTAGCGGATAGCCAAGAGTTTCATCACCCCTGAGTGAGTATGCATCTATTTTTCCAAACAAACAAGCCTAGATCTAATCCATAACCAGTTGGACAAACGATCGAAGCTTGATCCACCCCTTTTCATTTTCATCTTTCTCTTTCTTGTCATTGCATGATTTTGTATCTTGATGGTTTGACTTAGGATCACCGATCCTGAGGGCTTGTGAAACCTCTTTTGATCTTTTCATTCTTTTTCATCTGCATCTGTACACTTGGATCTCTCTTGAATGTCATGTGAGTTTGAAGCAAGTTCATTCTCTCACTAAAGTAGGGGCTAAATGCACTGTAGAAAAAACTACCCTTTGTTTGGCATGGGATTAATTCATAATAAATTTGACTTAATGAGGCCTTGATTTAGGTGTTGTGAGGAATTTTATGCATCCACACTAAGTCTTGGACCCTTGCAAATTAAATAAGATGCTTTTATCGATGTCTTGTAAAGGTGTTGTAAAGTTTTGTAAGATACTTTAACACTTTTCTAGACTTAACGAACCCATTTCTCCCTAATTCAACATTATAAAATGTGTTTAATAACATTATCACATCAATTTAGAAGGCTTGTAAAATACTTAATGTTAAACTAGTGTTGTAATGTGTCTTACACATTCACATTGGTTCTTGTGCCTTTCTAGGTTATGTGCACCTCATTTTAGTGTTGTGAAGTGTATTTAATTAAACTTTCACATTGAATTATGTGTCCCAAGTGCTAATTGACATTCACATCATCATTAATAGGCCCCTATTAACCCATATTGTGCATCTCGGGGCTTAAATTGATCAAATACCTAACAAAGTTGCAATTTAAAGCTTATTTCCTTATCTCCTAGCATCTTACCTATCAAATTGGCCCTTGTGGGACCCATTCACCATGGATTGTGAATTATTCCCATCTAGGTGGGACCCATTTTCCATGTGTGGTGAATGAGTCCTATTTGGCCCAATTTTTACCTTTGAGTAGGAAAAAAGTGAAATTTAAGTTTAATTTTATTTCATGTCGGCCTATGATGAGATATTAATGGGTGAAATAGGTAAAATACCTATAAATATAATTATTTTAACCCTAATTTGCATCTCTTATCATTCATTCATCCACCAATCTTCCATCTCAAGTCAAGCAACTTAGGGTTTTAACATTACAAGTCATTCAAGATCAATTTTCAAACATTCAAGAGAAGATTCTTCATGTTTTTCTGATGACATTCAAGATAAAACATCATGGGAATGTAATCAACTCCATTATTTCTTGTTTCCTTACATTCTTTCATGATTTTTGTTTAATTATCTAAGAGGGGTTTGACCAAGGAAAATAACCATGCCCTAACATTCACCTCTTCTCTCTCTTGTCTTGTGTATTTACAGATTTAGGACTTTTGGAAGCTTTGAAATCATTGAAGATCAAGTTACAAGGTTTCTCAAGTCTTCTATTCATTCAACAAGTCAAAATATCAACAAAGTCTCATTTTCAGACCTATGAATCAGAGTTTCAAAAGTCGACACCTCGAGAAGTCAAAAGTGTAGATCCGAAGATCTAAATTGCAATTTTGAATATTCAAAAATTCAAAAGTGGAATCATTCACCATGGGTGGAAAATGAGTTCCACTCCAAGGTCAATTTTGAGTTTTCTGCATTTTTAGATACCCTTTTGTCACAAACAAGTTTCGACACAATTTTACAAAACTGAGACTGATTCGCCCAAAATGATGAATGAGTCCCACCAAGCCTAAAAAATAGCATCAGCAGCATTTCAAATGTAATTTTCAGCCTTCATCAAGATTACAGGTGCACACTTTCAGTTTGGTTCATTTATGTTAAGTTTTGCATTCATTTCTAGGTGTTTTTGCATTACACAACGTGTTTTCAAACAAGTCACATTTCTTAGGTTTTGCATACTTAATCAATCAATTTCATCATCTAGTTGCATTTAAATCATTTCATTTAGATAATGGATACCTTATATTGAGTGAACCACCTAAATTTTAAGTGTGGGATCTATATCTTTCTATTAGGTGAAAGACCCTAATCAAGTAAAAGAGACCTAGCATTCCTAGCCCAAAAATATATGGTTCATTGCAGTTTTTTATGGCTGGACATCTTTTTTTTTTCCCATTTTCCCAATTTCCATCCCATCAAAACAACTTTTGTTGCTGATACTCTTGCTTTTTTGCTTATAGAAGTGGTTATACATTGAGACAACATGCTCTATTTTTAATCTTTGACCAAAAAAGTTTATATGTGGACATGTATGTATGTGAAATTGGTTACAAAAAAAATTCATATACATCTAAATTTAAACTTATTGATACATATATATACATCTTGGAAACTTTTGATTTCCTTGCTTCCTGTCAATCACACCCATATGCACTTGTGTTTAGGATAGAGATGAGATATGTGTAGCATAGAGATGAGATCTATGCAAGTTGTCAAGCCAAATACTTGCGGCAAAGAGTTATTATAGTTCATCCTTACTTGGCCCCGCCTGATCAAGAGACCAAACCACATTTTTTGTCGAGGTTATTGGAAAAAAATGTTGGCTTCTATAGTCCCTTACCCTCCATCCCTTAGTAGCTTGCACATAACCTTCCAAGTGAAGGTGCCTCGACAATGGGTGGTTGTGGATGTCAGCACAACCTTACTAGGCATGGCTTTCCATTCGCATCATCCTCCCATCGCCATTTTAGTAGTATGTTTGGAGATCCCTTTTGTGTTGCAATGCAGTCCTTTAACCAACACATTAATACTTTGTCCGATTTGAAAGTTTGTACATAGTATTGGCAAGGAAAGCTACGTTGGCATGAAAGTGCGAGCATCTAACCCACACATTGCTTGTCTATGTTGTGCTTCTAAAAAGGGCATCCACAAATTTAGTTCAATGAACAAGATGGACCCAGGACCATAGCCTAGTGTTTGTGCAAAGATGGCTCAGGTTGAAGAAATGCTTATAGCTAGAGTTGCTCTAGTTTTGAAAGTGACCCATGCTAGAGTAGCCCAATACAAATATAGTGGCCATACTATAATCTTCCCTCAAGACATCATGACAATTGCAACTTTATTGCCACATTTCCTACATGATGTTGAAGTGGTGATTGTTTGAAGAACTGGCATTCAGGGAACAAACTATGATTGCTATGTTGACAAACATAATGTCATGGCTACATTGATATACAAAATTGAAAATGATCTAGACTATAGTGATATTGCAATTGATTGTGATGCTTTAAATTTTTTTCTTGCTACAAGTACTGACATCTCCAATATTTTTCACATAATGAAAGAACCAATACAAAACATAGTTGAACCAGTAACAACTTCGGAAGTTGCTACTAATGAGGAAGCTAAGCTTGAGGACTCATCATCATTTATTCCCTTGTTTCCCAATCCTCCTTGAGAATTGTAGGCAATTAGAGATGCTTTGCGGATTGAAAAAATTAGTCAAGATACTTTTTGAACCATTGATTTTTGGCTCCTATGGGCTACTCTTTCTCTTCTAGGGTTTTCCACTTAAAAGGAGAGAGATAGGAGCAAATATGCTAATGGTTCATTCAAATTATGCAATGTGTGATGTTGTCTAATCTAAATGAGGTTAACTAAATGCAATTGACTGATTTGAATGAATGAAAACAAATGCAAAACAAAGATTTACACTATGTTTGAAAGCATGTGATATACAAAAAGCATAAAATAATGAAAAAAAAATGCAAATTAACCTAAACAAAAAGTTGTTTCTCAAAATTTGTGCACCTGGAAAACTGTAAATGACAAGAATTTTTTTGGAAAACTAATGAAACTTGAATTTAGGCTAATTGGGACTCATTCACCACCTTGGGTGAATTAGTTCCAGATTAGGACTTTTCTGCACAAAATTTGTTTTCTGACAGTCAAAAACTTGGATTTGAATTTGACTCAATTTTGCACCTCAGGAGGGACTCATTCACCAAGCATGGTGAATCAGTCCACCTTGGAATTTCTAAAACTTCAAAATTTTGTTCTGTACCTTGACACTTGCACAATAATTTCTTATGGATACCTGATCTTGGATCTCAGAAAATTTCTTCAAAATAGCTTAAATTTTTGTTTTCTAATGGGGGGTTTGCCCTTGTCAAACCCCTAGTTGGGTAATTAAAATTTGAATAGAGAAAAATCTGAGTAAACCCTAGCCTTAAGTAGATGTATTAAAGACTATGAAGAGTTGAAATATAACAATGATCTTATTCAATTGTTCTAGAATAAGACATACGTGAATGACCTATATGATGCAAGATATCAACCCTAGAAATCTTACAACACATGCAAAATAGAAATGAAATGACATGAAAATGATAAACAAACAAGATGCAAACCTTAATGTGAAGATAGAGTGAAAATGAAAGATGAAATCAATAGGAAACAGAGTCCTTAGGCATGATTTGGTGGCTATTAGCACCTCTTCACCCTAGATTTCTTCATGATTCACCATAGGAATCCATCATCAACCCTTTGCAATGTTGGATCTTGACAATAGAAGTGAGCTTCAAGACCTACAAAAATCCTAGTTTGCTACCCTAAAACTTCAACTTTAGCTACTAAAACTTGTTGTGAAAGACTTGACTCTAGAAATTGCTTTATGAAAATGACTAAGAGATGAAGGGAGATGAAAAATATTGTGTAAAATGACCTAAAATGAGTATTTATAAGAAGCAACACCTTATTTTCCCATTAATTAAACCTAAGAGGCCGACAATCACTAGAAATAAAAGTTAAATTGATTAAATTCTCACTTAATTTTGAATTTACCATAAAAAGGGGACTCATTTGCCACCCTTGGAAAATGAGTCCCAACAAAGGAGACTTATTCACCCAAAGTAGCGAATGGGTTCCACTATTGTTGTTTGAAGGTGGTTTGTCGGGGTATGATGTAATTAAATGTTGTTTATCAGGTTTTATGTGATTTCGTAGGTGAAACAGGCCTCTAGATCAAAATTAATGGGTCTAAAGGGCTTATAAATGTTTTTTTGAAGGGAAATGATGTGAAGGGACTCAAAAGCGGGTCTAATTATGCATGAAATTGTCTCTTTTCTCAAGAGGGTCCAATTTTCTATGATACATTTAGCCCCCACTTTAGCACCCATATGACTCTATGTGAATATGTAAGCTAAAGGACTCTAAACGATGCACCTTACTACATAAAAGGATACACATTAAAAAAGATAGGAGAACAAAGCCCCTAGTGTAGTTATCTACACAACCACAACATTAGGAACCGCATCTTGCAACACACATTCATTAATCACTCAAAAATAATTTTATCTAAATCTTAGGGATCCAATTCGAGGGTAGATGTATGCCCCCCCTTGATTTTGCTTGCTTTATGAAGGTGGAATCATGGTAGCATTCTAGCCATGTCGAAAAAGAATCATCATATTGTAGGGAATTTCCAAGTAGCATGCCACATAATGATAGAAAAATGATGATGTTGAGTGTGGAATCATGTTTCTAATGCATCAAATGACATCGAAAACATATTACCCTAGCGCATGTTATGATGATTTTAAGGAGATATACTTTATGAATGCTTTAAAAGACAATAACCCTATGGTAATGCGTAAAAGTAAAAATAGGTGAAAAGTGATTAAAGAAAGAGAAGAAAGTAATTTTTTACTTACTATTAATTTTACCTTTTTGTAGCTTGAGAGTGACAAGCGAGAGAAGAATATGCTGAGTAGAAAGGATTACACACCTTCGTGGCAGGATGATGTTCATGCGCAGGTGGCATGGAACGAGTTGTATCATGACGTAAGCTAATTTTTCAACTTTTGCCTTGTGATTTTATGATGATTTAATTATTTTTGTGCATGGATAGGTTAATGTAGGTTTCTTGGAAAAAAGTTCACAAAGTGCCCCCTTTTTTTGCAAAGTGTCCCATTTTTTTGCAGAGTGCCCCTTTTGTTCGCAAAGTGTCTTGTTTCATCGCAAAGTGTCATGTTTATTTGTGAAGTGTCCCTGTTTCTTTATGAAATGTCCTAAAAGGGTGCTAATGTTTCTAGGGCCATTAGAGAAGCACACTAGATCGACGTTAGCACACTTTTCATGATGAAAATTATGAAAATTGAAGATATTAGATGAAATTTAGAGCATTTTGTGATTATTTTGATAGGTCCCCACCCGGTCGTGGCAGTGGCTAGGGGGAAGATAGTTGAAATTTTTGAGAGATCATGTGCTAGTACAATCAGTGATAGAGGTAGAGCATTTACAATCAGTGAGTATCTATTGGGCATATCCTATGCCACCCATGAGATACCATGACACCATGTTGATAGCTCTGTGTGAGTGTTGGGATGCAAATACCTGTACCTTTCATCTTCCCACCAAGGAAATGACTATCAAACTTGAGGATGTACACTGCATTCTCTGATTTACCATTCATGGAGCACAAGTGTATTTTGTGGGGATCAGTCATTCTATTAGAAGAAGAGAGATATGCAATATTGTTTAGATGGACCTATACATGATGAGAGGGTTAGAGCACAGATCAAGCTTCCTATGTTGTTTTATTCATGAGCTCCTATGGTTAGATGGATTATGATGCACACATTAGCACAAGTTCTCAATCCATATGGACGAGTGGCACACTTGGATGGGGGATTGGTACACCTGATACGAGGGATGTACGAGTAGAGGATAGTCTATTCTTGGGGCTGCTGCATTCTAGCACATTTGTATTATGATCTTGGTCATTTTTATTTCTATAGATCAGCAGTATGGTCCATTGTACGCTTCTATAGGTGTGGTTCCTTGAGCATATCACATGTACCAAGCCTGGTGGATACCCTTGTACTATAGAAATAGGATACCCATGAGCATTCGTCTATCCTTTGCAATGATTATGGCAGTATGGGGATTTACATTTTTGGAGAGTGAGATTCAACCGACTAGAGGAGGAGGAGATTCTTTGGAGGCCCTATCTACTCACTCAAGAGTGGCCAGACCCCATCGGATAGTTACAAAGGATGCAGATGGATAGGTATCTAGCGGGGAGGCATGACTACATTGTATGACCATTCTATTATGGGCAAGTCATGTGACAATTTGGATAGGTGTAGACACCATTGAGGGCATGCCCCTTCATTAGAAACTTAGTGTGGAGTGCCCAGAGGCCAGATGACACTATTCGGCTGATGATAGATCATGTGCAGGAGAGTGATTATGATGGTTCAAATCATGACTAGCCACCAGTCTTTGAAACTGATGATGTTCATAGCACAGATGAGCATGAGGAGTGGTGGTCATATGCACGACCAGCTCCTATGTTCCCCAGGCATTTTCCTCTAAGTGATGCAGACCTAGCAGCAGATGAGGATGATGAGCTAGAGGAGAGAGCAGAGGAGGTACAGTATAGGACAATAGATATTTTTACAAATGTTATCAATGAGGAGTACCAGTCCAAGGCCGATCTTGATTATGAGGACCAAGATGGAGTTGAGGATGATGAGGAGGAGGATGAGGATTATGAGGAGGATTATTGTTACAGGGAGGAGCCACCCTAGAGTGAGGGTGATGAGGTAGCTATTGAGGATTGGTACAAGCATGGAGAGTCATCTCATACTTACAAGACCAAATCACAGGAAATAGCTACAACAAACATCAACACTCATAGTTAGAGAGAGACTAGCACATCCTCCACGCCCCCTACAAATGAGGAGGTTGACATTCCTCATGCATCTAGAGACATAGGTGATGATATTTAATTTTATGCATGTCTCTTAGTGATTTATGCTTTATTTGTATATATATATCATGATGTGTTCTTACTGATTGTGTACATTATCTATCTTGCAGGAGCAATGAGAGACTGGCAAGAGTTCTATCATCAGGCTGCCACGAAGATAGTGCATGCATCCATCGAGGAGGAGGAGATGGATCTCAACTATAGGCCCCAATCGATCATGGAGGAGGAGCCAGAGACACTCAGACCTTTTGTCAGATTATGGGCATCATACAAGAGTGTGAGGAGATGACTCTATCGGGCTAAAAGTGCACTACAGTTAGCACAGACCTCAACAAAGGTAGAGAGACTACAGGAAGAGTTGGCACAGACACGAGCGGAGAGGAATCAAATGGCAGATGAATGGCTTGTAGTCATTGGTCAAGTATAGGGTCTTGAGTATGCACTAAGACTTGGCAGCTCATGGTCACTGTCACACACGACCATCTCTTGATGACCAGGGACTAGATTACAAGTGCTAGATCTTGAGGGGTCTAGCTCTCACAGACCACCTTGACATTGTTTATGATTTTGAGATGTACACAAAACTGTGATATAAATATAGACATGTAGACTTTGATTTTATGATGATGTATCTCTCCTATGTGAATGTTAAATGCTATGTGATTAATTAAATGACTTATGGTAAAAGTATTTAATTAATGACCTCATGATTTAATAGGAGTGATGTGATTTAGTATAAAACATATTTCAGTTTTAGCATAGATAAAACATTGATAATGGAAAAAGAATATGCTAAATTAAATACACTAATAAGGATTTAAATTAACACAATAGGAAGGTGAATAGTATGAAGCCTAAATAAATTATAAAATGAACTTAAATAATAACCTTAGTGTTCAACACAAACTCAAATTTAGTTGTCAAGAACAAAGCAATGTGAAAGTTATAATATCAAATAACTTTAAACAACACTGCTATATCACTCATACTATTCAAAGGGGATTAGAGATAATACTGATGCAAATGTGTGGCATTAATGGGTTCCCTAAGGGGTGTTCCATCAAGTTGCGTTAAGAGATAAGCACCAAACCCATAATTGGTATCAACTACGTAAGGTCCCAAACAATTAGGGCTAAACTTATCTTTTTCTTCCTTGTTAGCATTAGTAGTTTGTTGATTTTCAATAAGAACAAAATCGCCCTTAGAAAATGATTGAGGTATAAAATGAATGTTGTGTTTTTGTTGTAATTTTTTAATGTGATCTCGGAGATTCTCGAGAGTGTTAATGCGTTGTTCATCGAGTATCTCAAGTTGATGTAATTATTGTTCTTTATAAATGTCATTGTCAAAAAGATCTCAGAGAGAAACTCGCAAAGTAGGAATTTCTAACTCCAAGGGCATAATCACATTAGTACCATAAAGAAGGCTATAAGGGGTATTTCCTATGGATGATCGAACATTAGTTCTATAAGCCCAAAGCACGTAAGATAGTTGTGCATGCCAGTCTTTATGATTGTTGTTGATAGTTTTCTTAAGGATTTTTTTGAGAAGCTTATTAGTATTCTCAGCTTGTCCATTGGATTGTGGATAATACAGTGTAGAATGTTGAATATTAAACGTTTCAAGAAATTTTTGAGCTTCGCTATTCTTAAATGGTGTTCCATTGTCTGAAATGATTGCGGAAGGAATCCCAAAGTGAGCAATTATGTGTTTTAAGATGAAACGACAAATTGCTTCACTAGTTGTAGATCGAAGGGAAATATCTTCCACCCATTTTGTGAAATAATCCATTGTGGTTATAATAAATGTATGTCCAGCAGAAGAAGGAAGTGAAAATTTTCTAATAAGATCCAACCCCCATACTGAAAATGGCCAAATGGGAACATTGGCATGGAGCTCAACAGTAGGAGTGTGGATCAAATTGCTATGCTCTTGAAATTTGTGACATCATTTAACATAGGTGAAGCAATCCTTCTCCATATGTCTCCTATAATGACCCATATGAATAATTTTTTGCACTAACGAATGACCTCCAAAATGACCTCCATAGGCACCAGCATGATCCTATTCGAGCACTAAAGGGATTTCAGAATCTTTAAGATAGCATAATTGGAGACCATTGAAAGATCTTCTATACAACACATTAGCAAGGATTACATATTTATTTGCAAGTTTACATAAGCATTTTCAAGTATTCGTTGTGGTAGGTTCAGGAATGGTACCATCTTTCAAGTAGTTGTATATTGTATCGTACCATTCACATAAAGTATCATGATTTATCACCAAAATGTCTTCTAACAAAGTATCAATCAAAGGTTTGGTGATGGGATGGATAATAAAGGTGAAATATATGGAAGGATTGAGTGGGGATATGAGAGAAGTTGCACTCACCATTGCATCTGCATGTCTGTTATCTTTGTGTGGGATGTTATCAATGGTGAATGAGTCAAACTTTTCGAATAGGCTCATTATAAGATCCTTGTATTTCAATAATTTGTCATGTTTAGTTTGATATGTTCCATTGATTTGTTTGATGACCAATTGCGAATCACCAAAGATCTTAATATGTTTAGCGTGTAGAAATAAAGCAGCTTGTAGACCTACAATCAATGCCTCATACTCAGTTGTACTATTTGTGCATAGGAAATTTAATTGATAGGATAAGGGAATAGGTTTTCCATCAGGTGGAATTAGTATCACACCAACACTGGAACTTGTTCTACACATAGATCATTCAAAAACTAACTCCAATGGTTTAACGTTAGTGGGTAAGACATGATCATCAAGAAAGGCATCAAGAGTAGCTAAAGCAGAAGGTGAAGGAGCATCAACTAAGTGATTGGTTAAGGCTTGGCCTTTGATTTCTTTGTGGGAAACAAATTTAAGGTCAAACTCAGTTATCAACATTACCCACTTAGCTAAGTGTCCTAAAAGATTGGTTTTGTTGAAAAGATATCTAAGAGGGTCAAATTTTGTCAAAACTTGTACTTCAACATTTAGTAAATAATGTCGCAACTTACTAGTAGCGAATACTAGATCCAAACATTGTTTTTCAATTGGTGAATATCGTGTCTCATAATCAATTAAGGTGTGGCTAATGTAATAAATGGGGTGTTCTTGACCATTATCATCGTGTTGAGCCAACAATGCTGAAAGAGCATGGGCAGATGTGGTGATGTACAAGATAAATGGTCTATGTGGCACAATAGGTTGTAAAATAGGTGGAGTGGCTAAATATTCCTTTAGAATCTCAAAATCTTATTTACAATACTCATCCCAATCAAAAGGGACACCTTTTTTAAGGAGATGTGTGAAGGGTAATGTGTGATTAGCTAAAGATGCAACGAAATGACAAATAGCTTGAATTCGACCTTATAATGTGTGCAACTAAGAAATATTCCTAGGAGGTGGCATGTTAATAATTACATCAATTTTCTTTGTGTCCACCTCTATGCCTCTGTGAGATATGATAAACCCCAAAATTTTACCACTATCTATGCCAAAGACACTTTTTTGGATTTCATCACATGTTGTAGTGTTTTATGCATTCAAAGATTTTACAAAGGACGTTCACATTGTCTTGTCATGTTAATGATTTAGCCAAGATATCATCTACATAATCTTCTAAAATTTTGTGAATTTAATCATGAAATATTATGGGTATGTACAGGATCATCATGGAAAAAATAGGCCCTTAAGTGGCAAAAAATTCAAAAAAATAAGAGTTAGGCAACATGACAAAAAAATTTGAATAAGTTATCTATATTATTTAAAAAATATGTAATAATAGAATCTATAGAAAATTGAATGTAGTTTCTAAACTACTAGGCTTATTTTAAAAAAAAATAATCTATTTGGTGAAAATTTGAAATTTCAATGTAGTAGTACTTAAATTTCAGGGAAAAAATAAGAAGTAGGTGTCTGTTTGACCACCCTAACCACAATAAAATGATAATATTTTTTTATAAGATTTTAGATATAAGTAGAGGACTCATGTCCAAATGTGATGCATATTTTTTTGTAATTTTTTTCCAAGTAACTAATTAATTATGAATTTTTATTACACAGTTGAATCCTATAGCAATATCATAACACCTTAACTTGGTCAAAACTTCATGAAATTCATTTTTTTTTAATACTATAGTATGTGAAGCATAGAAGTGATGCATGTTTCAAATTCAAAAAATGTGATAATGTTTGAAAGCTATAGATGTTTTTCAATCAGCCTATCAATCAAGAATTTAGTCATAATTCAAATAGAAAATGAATAATAATTATTTATTAAGTTCAAAGTAAAGTAAAATTTATATTGGTGGAAAGATAAGAATATCCTTTTAAAACCCTTTTCGTTTCATCAATTTTGGGTAAAAAAATAGTCGTCAACCACATATCCATCATATCGCCACTTTTTGGCCCATCATGATCCTGCACATACCCTTACTATCATTACACGTTGATAAGTTGTGTTTGAATTCTTTAAAACTGAAGGGCATCACAACCTAAAAAAATGCTCCCTAAATAGTTGTAAAGGCAGTATTCTATTGATCTTGAGGATTAATAAGGATTTGATTATAACCAGAAAATCCATCCATGAATGATAACAAAGCATGTCCAACAATTGAATCCATGATCATGTCTATATTAGGAAGCAGAAAATCATCTTTTAAAGAGGCTTTATTCAAGTCTCGAAAATATGTGCATATCCTAATATGATTATCGGGTTTTGCAATTGTGACAATGTTTGAGATCCAAGGAGAATACAATAGGTTTAATAAAGCCTGCATCAAGAAGTTTCTCGAGTTCCTCTTTAACACGCAAGGCTACGTTAGGGTGCTTTTTTGGGATCTTTTGACATATGGGTTTAGCATTTACGAAAAGTACAATGTTATGCATCATAATTTTTGTGTCAATTCCTAGGATATTAGAATATTTCCAAGCAAAAAATTCAAGAAAATCATGAAGTAAAGTGGTTGTATCTTCTTGTTCCTCATCATCAAGGAACTTCCCAATCTTAATAACTTTATCTTTATCATTAATTTCCATTAGCACATCAATTGTATCTCCTAAAGGGAGTGCATTGTATTTAGGACTTTTAGATTCAAAAAACTCTTCAGTGATATCAGTGGCTTCTTGCTTGGTAACATTCAAAGCATAGGTAATGTGTTTTATGTAAGTAAGCGAGGATGAGGTATCATAAACGCCAAAAATTTGTTTCAAATCCTCATCACTATCAACATACGTCCATGAAGGCGGTAAGGTTATATCAAGCAAATCAGGATGTTTGATTGTGAGTTTGTGTTGTGGGTGACATATTTAACATTAATGTTTAAAGATGGTCGTTGACTAGCTATGGTCGTTTCAAAAAAAAATATCCCAATCTAGTTTTTTTTTCTTGTGTATTAGGTTCAATAGGGACACCAATACCTTGTTCATGTTTTCCAAACCCTTTTCCAGTATAGCCTAATTTTTTTACAAATTTATAGCCTTTTCCATAAAGTATTTCCATTTTGCATAGGGGAGGCTAGTATTGGTAATCTATCTCATCAAAATCTGTTGTGTATGTTGCATTGTCATCCATATTGTAGGAGATAGATGTTTGAGACAATTGTTCTGAATTTATAGTGGACATAGTTGTTGGTTGTTCTCATTTCTCATATTTCTTTTGCATGAGTATGTATTCACCCATAAATGGGGGTGTGAATTCTAAGGATCCCCAATCATCACTAAATAATTTAGATACCATCTCCATATCATTATGCTCAATTTAAAGAGGGTCTATGTTAGAGGTTGGAATTAATGTTTTCAAAGGACTTGTAACCCCTTTTTCAAGGTGTAAGAAAATTTTAGGCTCGGGATCTATTTCAAATTGATAGATACGAGTGTTATAGGCATATTTCATGAGACGATGAAAGGTTGAAGGAATTGCATTCATCTCATGAATCCATGGTCAGCCTAAAATAATATTATATGAATGATCATAAGGCATGACATGGATAGGAGTTTGCAAAGTATCCATCCCAACCATAATAGGTAAAGTAATTATCCCAAGTGGTTGCTTTGTTGTACTATCAAATCCTTGAATAGAGATAGAATCGGGTATTATTTGTGACTTATCAACTTTTAATCAATTAGGGAGACTCACACTACACACATTAAGGGAATAGCCATTATTTATTAGAGTGTGTTTGATACCTATGCTATTGAATCGATCAATTATAATAAAGGCATCATGTTGTTTATGCAACTCCAAAGTAGGGAGCTCATGTTGGTGGAAAGTAATATCAAGTTTTTTTTAATGAGAGCTACCACATCATTCAAAGTGGTACCAGGAGGAATTGTAATTTCTTTTAGAGAATTTTTAAGAATGTTACATTATATTTTGGTGAGGTTTGAAACAAATCCCAAAGGGAAATTTTGGCAGGAGTATTCTTTAATTGATCAAAAAGATCATACTCCTTTGTGTGTGGGTCATAACAAGGAGCACTAGGAAAATTAGGTAAAGGTAAGGAAGGTGGAGGTGGCTCTGGTGGTTGCGGGTTATTTTAGGTGTTATATGTATAAGCAACAATATTGTTACTAGATTGTTGCGATACATTGGTGTTAGATGGGTATAGGGTGTACTAGGGTTGGTTGGAGGGGTGAAGCAGATGTGAGGGTGGGTAAAGGATAAGTTTAGGTTGAATTACATTAATGTCTTTGATGTTATAGGTCTCACAACAAACCAAAGTGGATGATTTGGATGAGATGAAGTCTTGAAGAGACTCATATAGCAAATGAAATTCATTACTACTAAAAGGTTTGAGGGGTAAACAATCGTTAACTCATTTAGGATGGTCAAGAAAAGAACTAGAGGTGTTAACATTTGTTATCGTGAGTTGGTCACCACAAACCTTAGTGGATGGCTTATGTGATATGAAGTATTGGAGGGCTTCATATAATAAATCAAAGTCATCACAATAAAAAGGTTTTAGGGGGAGTTTATTATTAAGGGGTTCATGTTTATCATTTAAGGCATTAGAGGATGAGGTGAGTGAGAGGAAGTCTTGAAGGACCTCATCTAATGTATCAACATCATCACTACTAAGAGGCTTAGATGAGATGTTGTTCCTAACTTGAATCATGTGTTTGAAGGGATTGTTTGTTGTCTTAGTTTTGGTGTCATTATGTATCGAGGAATCTAATCTAAAAGAACTAGGAATGAAAATGAAAAAGGAAATTTTCAAAGATCTAAAAATATCCATGAAGGCCATGAAAAGAAATGAACTTTATGCTAAGAAAATAGAAATAACTAAACTGTAACATAATGATAATGAAAAAAAGTAGAAAGATGCAATGAAGGAAATTGAAATATGGAAATGCTGATGCAAAACTGTAGAGGGACTGATTTGCCCTAGGTGGCGAATGAGTCCCAGGAGATGACTTTTTAAAGATTTTTTTGATTTTTTTTCTTTTCCTTAAAATTTCAAGTCTATACAATGCAAATATAGAATGCAAATGTAAATATTTTGAACAATTGAATGAAATGCAATGATGGAAACTAAAGAATGATTTCATTAATGCAATATTTAAGAAACCTAAAGATGTAAAACAATGCAATATTATGAAAGAATTAAGACCTAAGATGCAATTAGAGATGTATATTAGAATGATGTTATGTTCAAGAGTTGGGTTCACCAAAATGAATCATTGATTTTTGGCTCCTATGGGTTACTCTTGCTCTTCTAAGGTTTTTTACCTAAAAGGAGAGAGATAGGAACAAAAATGCTAATGGTTCATTCAAATTATGCCATTTTTTATGTTGTCTAATCTAAATGAAGTTAACTAAATGAAATTTACTGATCTGAATGAATGAAAATGAATGCAAAACTAAGATTTACACTATGTTTGAAAACACATTGTGATTTGCAAAAAGCATAAAAGAATGAACAAAAATGCAAATTAACCTAAACAAAAAGTTGTTTCTCAAAATGTGTGCACCTGGAAAACTGATGAAACTTGAATTTAGGTTGACTGTGACTCATTCGCCACCTTGGGTGAATCAGTCCTAGATCAAGACTTTTCTGCACAAAATCTATTTTCTGACAGTTGGGAACCTGGATCTAAATTTGACTCAATTTTGCACCTTAGGAAGGACTCATTTTCCAAGCACAGTGAATCAGTCCACTTTGGAATTTCTACAACTTCAAAATTATGTTCTGTACCTTGACACCTACACAACAATTTCTAACAAATACCCGATCTCAGATCTCAGAAAATTTCTACAAAATAGCTTAAAAATGGTTTGTCTAATGGGGGTTTTTCCTTGGTCAAATTGTTAGTTGGGTAATTAAACCTTGAATAGAGAAAAATATGAGTAAACCCTAGCCTTAGATGTATTAAAGACTAGGAAGAGTTGAAATATAACAATGATCCTATTCTATTGCTCTGTAATTGTGTCAGAGAAAAATGGCCCCTTGACATTTTCATGGCCTTTTAGGTCTTGTTTCATGGTGTTGGGACTATGTTTCTTTGATTTTATGTTGTGACATGGCTTGAACATGCTTAGTAAGGTACTAAAACTCAAAGAACGATGTCTTTTGAAGGTGTTGTGAAGTGTTGTAAGACATTTCTACATTCTTCTAGACTCTATTAATTACAGTTCACCTAAAAATCACCCTTTTGTTCATTATCAAGTCCTATTTTGAACTGTTGTAAAGTCTTGTAACAAGCTTTCACACTCTTCTAGGCACATCTTCACTATTTATCCCTTTTTTCATGCTCTATTTTGCTCCTTTATGCTCTCATATGCTTAATTAAGTGTATTTTTTAGTATTATCCTAACAAACAAAATTAAATACAACATATTTCCCGACACACATTTTTAGGTCCTAAGTGGGACCCATTCAGCATGGGTGGTGAATGAGTCCCCCTTGGCCCCAAATTCAAAATATTTTAAATTTCCTTTCGGTATTTTATTCAAAATCACTTGATGTCGGCATGTGATGACGTATGAATGGGTATCTAAGGCACAAGTGTATGTAAATAAGTGATTTTCACCTCATTTCAACCCCCATTCATCAAGTTCACTTATCCACCTATTCACTCAAGCATTCAAGCATTTTACAACATCTTTTCAAGCACTATTCAAGCACTTTTAAGCAGCCATTGGCATTACTTCATGTTTATATCAACAAGGGTTTGGTAATTTGATAGCAATTGTATGTTGTTATTTTATCATTCCTTCGCATTTCATTATTTTATTAAAGGTTTGATTACCAAAAATGGTGTTTGACAAAGGAAAACCCCTATTCACTAACCCTAAACCATTTTTTTCCTATTGGATGTTTGTTTGCAAACCTAGGTATGCAGATTTGACAATATTTTTGGTGTTGAATATTGATTTGCAAGTCAACGAGGTGCTTCAAGTCAAATTAAGTCCATTTCAAGCTTGGAGATGGTTTTCTGTCTATTTTCTGCAAAATTGACTTTGGCAACCCGACAAGTAGTGATTTCCAAATATGGTGTTGAAGAGTTGTATCCTAATTTTTCAAAAATTTGGGAGAGGATTGATTCACCACCTATGGTGAATGAGTCCCACCTTCTGATTGAAAATCTAAATTTTTTAGATTCTGGATCCTGGTAGAAAGAAACCTTTTCCCGACAGGTTTTCACAAAGAGGAGGACTAATTCGCACCCTAGGAGAATGAGTCCCACTGTGAAAAATCAATAATTTCAGCCAACATCCAAAACATTCGAGATTCATCAGATTTTTCCTAGGTGCACTTTGATTTAACTCATTCCTTTCTGTTTTGCATATTTTCTTCATTTAGTTCATTATTGCATTACACAATGTGTTTTCAAATATAGCTTTAATTTCACTTTTGCATTTGTGTTCATTCATTCATATTAGTTAATTGCATTTATTTAACTTAATTTAGGTTAGACAACATCACACATAACATTATTTGAATGAGCCATTATCTTTTTTACTCCTATCTCTCTCCTTTTAGGTGAAAAACCTTGGAAGTGCAAGAGTTGTCCATGGGAGCCAAAAATCAATGGTTCATTTTGGTGAACCCAAAATTTGAGCACTTTGCATTTCTAATTTCATTTACATATTGCATCCTAGTTTACATTTGCATTAACATTCAATTAGTACATTTTTTTTGTTTTTGCATTCTAGGAGTTTTAAACTTGCATTAGTGACAACTTCATTTAGAATTCAGTTTTGCATTGCATCTCATTGAAAAAAGTAAAGACCTGCATTCTACATCTTTGATTGCATTCTATAAAGCATTAAAATCATCTTCAAATTTTTGAAAAACACAAAAAAAATTGCATACTGGGACTCATTCACCACCTAGGGAAAATTAGTCCCTCTACACTTGTTAAACAACATTTCTGCGATCTTTTTGCCATTTTTCTGCATTATAGTTTCCTATTCTTGCATTTTTTTTCCTTTATAGATTATCTATTTTTTATCATTTATTGAATCTTAGTTTATTGCATCAAGGCATTTTCTTTCAATAAGTTTTGGAATTCATTAAAATCATTGGTAGACATGTCCAATTGTGCCTTTGGTTGTGACCCTAATGACCTTGAACAACCTCATGCTCCTTTAACTCCTCATGATTGTCCTCCACATGAAGTAGACATCATTGGAGAAGATAATGCTAGCATGAACAAGTTATACAAAGATTTCCTTGATCACCTAGAAGAAAATGCAACCTTTTATCCATCCATGAGGTCACAAGACCTTCCCATTGTTGCACCTCCTGATCACTTTGCATACTTACATCTTGAAGTCAATATAGGACCTAAGGTTCCTCCCTTAATTGGACCTAGTCCCTCTCACCAATCACATTCACAACCCTTTTACGATCACAAAGTCACAAACACTTCTATCAACCTTGAAGAGACATATGGTAAAGGATTCACTATCTTAAGTAAACAAGGTTGTGACACAAAACATGAACATGGCATCCATCAACTTCTTGAACAACAATCAACCGTAGCACACACCATGGGACTAGGATATCAAGATCCTTCTCATCCTGATAGACATCCTCTTCAACCTAGGAGACTTTGGGATGCTGGAACACTGATCTTGAATGTTCCTCCTAACTTAAACATTCTTCTTCCACGTGAACATCCATTATCTCCTTCTAATGACAAGGATGTTAGGATCCCTATGGGTCCTCTTCCTCCTTCCATTCATGAACAAGGTGAATCTAGCAAGCACAAACGACCTTACAAAATTAAAAAGATCAAGTTTCCTACACATCCTCCACCTAAACGTGAAAGGAGACTTCAAATGCTCTTAAACAAAGGTCTTATATTCTTACCACCTATGAATAGGTTAGTTATTCATCTGAAATACTCTAACATCCCATTTTTAAAATATCATTGTATTCTTGGACATCGAACAAAAGAATGTCATACATTGAAGGAAATACTGGGTAAGTATCACTTCACTGATACCGATTGCTTCTCCATCATACCTTAAAACAATATAAACCCCTTTTTCATGCCATAGTTGTAGAATTCCCTATTCTCACTATTGCATGATTCTTTCACATCACCCACCTCAGCTCATTCTTTCCTTTACACACTATGGAGGGCACGAAGCTGTTAGCCTTGTCCTTGTAATGCATTTGTATTTGTCTCTTAACTATGGTATTCATTTTCCACATAATTATTTAAGATTGAGAAACCAATAACTTAGTTAATGGTTGACATACATTTGAATTACTTGTTCCTTTTCATTTTCATGTGTGTATCATGTTCCCCTGTATTATTTGTTTGACATTCCCTCTCTTTGTACACTTCTTCTATTCATATCTCTCTTCTTTTATATGTCGTACATTGTCTTTTTTGCTTTTTGTTGTTTTGTGTTTTCCTTTTGGGGATGACACAAAGCATAGAGATGTCCTATGTCTCTTCCATGTTGACCCACAAGGTCCTTTTCTTTTTCACTTTTTTTTTTTGTATTTTCCTTTTGGGGATGATGCAAAGCATAGAGATGCCCTATGTCTCTTCCATGTTGACCCAATCAGTCCTTTTTCCTTTTACTTTGACTTTCTTCCATTTTCCTTTTGGGCATGATGCAAGAAATTAAGATTGAAATGTCTCCTTCATGTTGACCCAAAAGCTTTTTCATTTTCATTTTCATTTTTTTCTTCTTTCGTTTCTCTTGTGTTTTCCTTTTGGGGACGATGCAAGGCATCAAAACCGCAATGTCTCTTCCATGTTGACCCAACATAGACTTTTCTTTTGTTTTCACTCTCTTTGTGTCACTCTTCCAATTCTATGCGCTTTGGGGAATGATGACAGTTCTGAGCTCTTTTCATAAAAACATTGCAGCAATGAACATACTAACCCCATATCCATAGATCCCTTATGTGTTTGGTGTGATCTCTTTTCTATGGGGAAACTCCCTTTCTTTGTATTTTATTTTCCTTGACATGACGCAGCCTAACTTCAAAACATATGACTTGGCATAGGGATTTTCAAGTTGGCTCTCATGTCTTGTTTTCCTTTTGCATTTCCTTTTCTTCTTTACTTTAAAGTAATTGCTCATAGAATGATGTGTAACAATTGCTTTAAAGTGGGGGAATCGATTACAATAATTCATTTGCATTCTTGGTTCCTAGTGTAGCCTTGTCATTTATATGATGTGTTTGTCACTTTGTGGATGACATTAGGTGTGATGTCTTTCATAAGTGTGATCTTTCTAAGCATATTGCATTCATCTTAGTGGCCTGATGAGACACATTGCATCCCTTAAGTTGTGAATATACTATTATTTGATTGGTCCTCTCTTGGATACATTAGACACAATGTTCTCTAAGTGACTGACTTTGCATAAACTGAATAAGACTCCTTCAAAAACATTACATTTTTCACTTAGCATTTTTGCATTTTGCATTTTTGCACTTTTTGCCACCTTGCATAATGCAACTGGCATGATTGTGGTACCTTTGTCTTTTTTTTCATGAACATTTTTCCTTCTGGTGCCTTGTTAAAGTTATCAATGGGTATAACTTTTATATGGTTGAGTGGGAAGCCCACCTAGCAGCATGAGTTTTCCCCATAGCCACCTTTGTGTTTGTGAGTGCATACCAACTGGCGCATGTATCTTACCTTTTTGGGCTTTCTCACCCCATGGAAAACTAGTTTTGTGGTCCCATAGTGAGTACATTTGGGACTTATCACCCGATGGACCATCATGTCTTCTGTTGCCCTAGATTGAGTACACATTCTCTTTTTCAAACAATCAGCCTACATCTAATCCACAACTAGTTGGATTGACGATTGAAGCTTCATCCAATTTTTCTCAACACTTGTGTGTTCCTTTTTTCTTATGTTTAGTTTGCCATGGGATCTTCATCCTAGGGGCTTGATCATCCCTCTTGATTGTTGTCATTCCATCTTGCTAGCGTAAGTGCATTTGAACCCTCCTCTTGATGTTCATGGCTACTTTAGTGTGATTTTGAAGCAAGTTCATCCTCTCACTAAAGTGGGGGCTAAATGTGTTGTAGAAAAATGGCCCCTTGTCATTTTCATGGAATTTTAGGTCTTGTTTCATGGTGTTGGAACTATGTTGCTTTGATTTTATGTTGTGACATGGCTTGAACATCCTTATTTAGGTAATAAAACTCAAAGAACGGTGACTTGTGAAGGTATTGTGAAGTATTGTAAGAAATTTCTACATTGTTCTAGACTCTATTAATTACAATTTACCTAAAAATGGGTATGTGTAGGATCATGTTGGGCCAAAAAAGTGGCGATATGATGGGTATGTGTAGGGTATGTGGCTGACGACATTTTTTTTACCCAAAATTGATGAAACAAAAAGGGTTTTTAGAGGATATTCTCAGCTTTCCACCAATATAAATTATGCTTTACTTTGAATTTAATAAATAATTATTATTTATTTTCTATTTGAATTATGACTAAAGTACCGATTGATAGACTGATTGAAAAATATCTATAGCTTTTAAATAGTATCACAATTTTTGAATCCAAAACATGTGTAACATTCTATGCTTCACATACTATAGGATTAAAAATAATAATTTGAATTTCAATAAGTTTTGACCAAGTTAAGGTGGTAAGACATACGAGTTTTTATATTTTTTAAAAGTTGTAATAAAATATTCATAATTAATTATTTACTTGGAAAAAAATTACAAAAAATAATGCATCACATCCAAACAGGAGTCCTCTAATTATATCTAAAATATTATAAAAAATATTATCATTTTATTGTGGTTAGGGTGGTCAGATAGACATCTACTTATTTTTTCCCTGAAATTTAAGTAATACTGCATTGAAATTTCAAATTTTCACCAAATAGAGTTTTTCTTTTTTAAAATAAACCTTGTAGTTTAGAAACTACATTCAATTTGCTACAGATTCTATTCTTACATATTTTTGAAATAATATAGATAACTTATTCAAATTTTTACGTCAATTTTCTTAACTCTAATTTTAGTGAATTTTTTGCCACTTAAGGGCCTTTTTTTACGTGATGATCCTGCACATACCCAAATCACCTTTTTATTCATTATCAAGTCCTATTTTGAAGTGTTTTAAAGTCTTGTAACAATCTTTCATGCACTTCTAGGAACATCTTCACTATTTATCAAATTTTAATGCTTTATTTGCCCCCATATGCTCTCATATGCTTAACTAAGTGTATTTTTGAGTATTATCCTAACAAACCATTAAATAAAACATATTTTCTAACACACATTTTTAGGTCCTAGGTGGGACCCATTCGCCATGGGTGGTGAGTGAGTCCCCCTTGGCCCCAAATTCAAAATATTTTAAATTTTCTTTAAGGATTTTATTCAAAATCACTTGGTGTCGGCCTGTGATGAGGTATGAATGGGTATCTAAGGAAAAAGTTTGTATAAATAAGTGATTTTCACCTCAGTTCAACCCCCATTCATCAAGTTCACTTATCCACCTATTCACTCAAGCATTCAAGCATTTTACATCTTTTCAAGCACTTTGAAGCAACCATTAGCATTACTTCAGATTTACATCATCAAGGGTTTGGTAAGTTGATAGAAATTGTATGTTGTTATTTTATCATTCATTTGAATTTAATTATTTTATTAAAGCTTTTATTACCAAAAATGGGGTTTGACCAAGGGAAACCCCTATTCACTAACCTTAAACCATTTTCCCCCTATTGTATGTTTGTTTGCAAACCTAGGTATGCAGATTTGACAAGATGTTTGGTGTTGAAGATTGGTTTACAAGTAAACTAGGTGCTTCAAGTCAACTCAAGTCCATTTCAAGCTTGGAGAAGGTTTTTTGTCTATTTTTTGTAGAATTGACTTTGGCAACCCGACAAGCAGTGATTTCCAGATCTGGTGTTGCAAAGTTGTTTCCTAATTTTTATGAAATTTGGGAGAGGACTGATTAGCCACTTGTGGTGAATGAGTCCCACATTAGGATTGAAAATCTGAATTTTGTTAGATTGTGGATCCCAACAGACATAAACTTGTTCCTAATAGTTTTTCACCATAAGGAGGACTAATTCGCCACCCTGGGTGAATGAGTCCCACTGTGAAAAATTAGTAATTTCAAATAGCATTGAAAATATTCCAGAGTCATCATATTTTCCCTAGGTGCACTCTAATTTAACTCATTCCTTTCTATTTTGCATATTTTCTTCATTTAGTTCATTGTTGCATTACACAGTGTGTTTTCAAACATAGCTTTAATTTCACTTTTGCATTCATTTTCATTCATTAAGATTAGTCAATTTCATTTAATTATCTTCATTTCAGTTAGAATACATCACACATAACATTATTTGAATGAACCATTAGCATTTTTTCTCTTCTCTCTCCTTTTAGGTGAAAAACCCTAGAAGTGCAAGAGTTGTCCATAGGATTCAAAAATCAATGGTTCAATAATAAGACATGAAAGAATGACCTATATGATGCAAGATCTCAACCCTATAAATCTTAAAACATGTGAAAAATAGGAATGAAATGACATTCAAATGATAAACAAACAAGATGCAAACCTTAATCTAAAGATAAAGTGAAAATGGAAGATGGAATCAATAGGAAACCAAGTCCTTAGGCATTATTTGGTGGCTAGTTGCACCTCTCCACCCTATATTTCTTCATGATTCACCATAGGCATCCATCATCAATCCTTTGCAATGTTGGATCTTGACAATAGAAGTGAACTTCAAGACCTGCAAAAACCCTAGTTTGCTACCCTAAAAGTTCAACTTTAGCTACTAAAACTTGTTGTGGAAGACTTAACTCTAGAATTTTCTTTATGAAAATGACTAAGAGATGAAAGCAGATGAAAAAGACTGTAAAATGACTTAAAATGAGTATTTATAAGCAACAAGACCTTACTTTCCCATTAATTAAACCTAAGAGGCCGACATTCACAGAAATAAAAGTTAAATTGATTAAATTCCCACTTAATTTTTAATTTTCCCCTTAAAGGGGACTAATTCACCACCCTTGGCGAATGGGTCCCACTAGAGGGGTCCCATTCACCCAAGGTGGAAAATGGGTCACACTACTATTGTTTAAAGGTGGGTTGTTAGGGTATGATGCAATTAAATTTTGTTTGTTGGGTTTTATGTGATTTCTCGGTGAAAGGTAGATCAAAATCAATGGGTCTAAGGGGCCTATAAATGTTGTTTATGATGTGAAGGGACTCAAAATTGATCTAATTATGCATGAAATTGTCTCTTTTCTGTCCAATTTTCTGCACACTTTTCCTTTGAGATAAATTCTAACCCTATCAATGAATACAATATAGAAATCCCATAATAGTGGTTTACAATTTTGGGACACTAAAATTATTATTTTAACTAATTCTTCACATTTATAGCTAAACTGTGAGGAATTTGAAGATGCAAACTAGAGTCTCATAAGATTCTAAAAATATTTTTTCAAAAATTTTGGGCAACATTTTTATAATAACTTTTCCATGAAGGATAAAATTTAATTCTTTCAAATTTAGATTTGTAAGATGACTTGGTTAGATAGTTTTTTATTGAAAAGGGGTCCAATATATGTCATTGGATCAAGTACTTCAATATCTTGTGCACTCATATTTTTCATTTTTTGATAATCTTCTATTTTTCCACATGTGAAGATTTTCGATGAAAAACCTATGTTTAATAAAACTTAAAAAACAAATACATAACAAAACCAAAACATATTAAAATTATATTCATTGGATAGCTTGTTCTGAGGAATACCATAATCATTTGAAATAAATTTTAAATGAATTCATTTGATCCCCCAAAGCTAAATCAAAAGTGATTTTTTATTTTTGATAGGTGTAAAGGAGACACATTTATAGGTATGGTTTAAAACTAGCGAGGTTCTATCCAAGGGGGTTTAATCTAAGGTGATTTGATCAAACCCTCTTCAATTGGAATCCTTAAAATGGAACTTTTAAAGGCTTAAATCATTATATTTTCTAAAAATATGTGATTTCAGCTAAAATTCGTTCCTCTCAAGAATTGTAAACCACTATTATGACAGCACCCAAGGGTTATTAAGCATGACTTTTCCAACATTGTTTCCCATTGGAATAGTGATGCCCCTATAGTTGAGAAGCATATAGATCCACTTACATGAATATGAATTGCACTTGATGAGACACTATGATAAATGTGACATCGAAGCCAACAATTAGCTTTTTTTTTTCATGAAAAAAAACTTGGAAGAAAGGATCCAAAAGTGTGTGGTTGAACTGCAACAACTACTTCAAGATTCACCAGACACCCAGATAGAAAACCAACTCATTTTCTTTGGTGCATCTTTGTGAGGAATGCGCTCATATAGGGGCAAGTGCTAACTAGAGCTCACTGCAATGATCCACCAGCTTGGGACACTAACTCTTTTTTTCACTTTGAGCTCTACAGACAAAAAATGGTCTAATTTGCACAAGGTACTTGATCCCAGTGCTCACCACATATTCCATACGCCCTAAGACACTTCATGGACAATGTTGTCTAGAATTTGCATATAACAGCCTTGTACATGAACTTGTGGCTCACCATTTTTTGTGACGAGGTTCTTAAGAGGATTTTCCATGCAAATGATTACTGGTATAGGTATGAGTGGCAATACCATGGATCCACACATGCCCATGGTTTCTTTTGGCTTTCAAGTACCTGAATATGGAAATGATTGACTGGTCCAACCCACACAAAGTTCAACAGGAAAAAATCTTCTTTTATCACTATGTTTCACCATGGAATCCTTGTTCCCCAGAACAAATAATATCAATAGTCTACCACTCTTCTTTGGAGGACCCGTGTTTGCTTGAAACTTTGCAAATTGCTTGCATTGACCCAATGGTGGATTACAAACAGCTGGTGAAAATGGTGCAAAGGCATACCAAATGTACTCAGTACACATGCCTTAGGAAAAAAGGCCAACAATTACAATGTCACTACAAAGCTCCATGGAATGTGCAACCATCATTGAAATTGGAAATTGACAATGAATAAAAAAAATCCTATAAGACAACAAGAAATGATGATCACCTTAATATCCACAACCCTGAGATGCTTTTGATCTGGCAAGTAAATATTGATTGCTAGCTAGTCTTATCAAGACAAATTTTGCTAAACTACATTTCTAAATATGAATCAAAGTCTGAAAAGAAGTTTGAAAGTTATATTGATATCTTATAGAGGCTTGCAAATACAAATTCATAAGGAGATAAAGCATTGCTTGCCTATCAAAATTTCATGATGAACTTGGTTGTAGATTCTGACATTGGTGCACAAGAAACATGCCATATGTTGCAAAATTTTCCCCTTGTCATGTCAAGCTGACATTTCCTATCTTTGAATGTGAGTAGGAAAACCTTCCACCATTCAAAAACAACTAACAATGGTGAAGAGATTGCAAGTAGTTATATTCATTGTTACATGCAAAGACCAGACCAGTTGAGCTGGACACTATATCCCTTATTCAATCTGCACAATTGTATACACATAAAAACAATAACAAAGGCAAGGGTTGGAGTTTGTGAACCGAAGATTTTTGTGGTTTAGGATGCTATGACTCTCTTGCTCAATTAGGGTTTTTCACCTAAAGGAAAAGAGATATATCCTACACAAAATCTAAGTGGTTCACTCAAACTAATGCAAGTACAATGAAAGTATGCCTAAATTCAATGATCTAGGTGCAATCAACTAAAGAAGTAGACTAATTATTTATGAAAAACCTAAGAAATATGAAGTGTTTGAAAACAAAGTGTGATATATAGAAATGAACTAGAAACGTGCACAAACAAATAAATAAACTTAATGAAATCAAATGAGTGCACCTAGAGGTAGAATGTTGATTCTATAAGGTTCTAGAATGTTTTAGAAATCACTATTAGTGACCACTGGGACTCATTCACTGCAGATGGTGAATCAGTCTAGGTCCTGGTAAATTTTGTTGAAATAGGTTTTGGGATGTTGGGAACTAAAATTGTCATAAATCACTTTTTCCAATCTGGAAGTAGGACTCATTTACCACTAATGGAAAATTATTCCACCTACAAAAATATGCAAATTCTTAAGTCAAATTTATGGGTCAAGATCTGCACTTGTCTTCTTGTTAGGTTGATGGAACTAAAACTTCAGAAAATGGGCTATATGATGTCTCCAATCTTGAATTAGGCCTTTGTTGACTTGAATAGATTTGATGACTTGTTGATCACTTTTCAACACCCATCTTTTTGACAAATTTTCCTAGAAGACCTGCAAACACACATGCAAAGAGGGGGAAAATGGTTAAGGGTTAGAGTATAGGGATTTTCCTTGGTCAAATCCCACTTTGGTAATCAAACCCTTGATAAAGAAATGAAATGAGAAAGGAATGCTGAAGAAATAACATGCAAGTGTCATAAAATCACCAAACCCTTGTTGTTAAAGTTTGAAGATATGTCAATGACTGCTCCAAGATGCTTGATAATTGCTTGATTGAATGATTAAGGATGCTAGAATACTTGAATGCTATGATGGATTGAATACATGAATTAATGGGTGAATGGGGGTTGAAATGGATAGAGAAACACTTATTTATACAAAGTTATGCCCTAATTTCCCCAAAATACAACATCTCAGGCCGAACTAAGGTAATAATGAATAAAAACCTGAAGGAAATTTGAATTTATTTTGAATTTTGTGCCAAGAGGGACTCATTCTCCATCTATGGCAAATGATTCCCACTCAAGGCATGTAGGTGGTTTTCAGGAATTAAGTTGTCTTTAATGTTGTTTTTTGAGTTTATATTCAATAACACACTTAATTAAGGCCTATAAGTACATAAAGGGGCCTAATAAAGCATAAGAAAGGTGTAATTAGTGGTGACAAGTCTAGAAATGTGTGAAAGTTTGTTACAAGACTTTACAACACTTCAAAATAAGACTTGGAAAGGCATAAAAAGGGAATATTTAGATGAATTATAAGAAGAAGAGTCTAGAAAAGTGTAGAAATGTGTTCAACACTTCACAACACCTTCACAAGAAATCATAAAGTGTTAATAATTTGAATGTTCAAGACCTAGTGTGAATGTATAAGTTACATTACAACATTAAATCTAAGAAAAATGAGATAAGTATCATAGGAAAAAGACCTAAATGACCATGAAAATGTCCAAAGATCCATTTTTCTATGGTATATTTAGCCCCCACTATAGTGAGGATGAACTTGCTTCAAACTCACACTAAAGTAGCCATGCATATCGAGAGGGATCCAGATGTGCTGATGCTAGCAAGATGACACAACAATGATCAAGAGGGATGATCAAGCCCCCAAGTTAAAGATCACCTGGAAAACTAAACATAAGAAAAAAGGAACATACATGTGAAAGAGAAAAAGAAAAGGGGGATTTGGATCAAGATTTGATCATTTGTCTAGCTAGTTGTTGATTAGATCTAGCTTGTTTTTCTGAAAAAGAAAATTCATACTCACTCTGGAGCAACAAAACTCATGGTTATCTACTGGGTGAGAAGGCCTAAAAGGTGAGAAACATACTTTTGACTGGTATTACCTCACAAACACACAGGTGACTATGGGGAAAGTCATTCCTCAAAATGGGCTTCCCACTCAACCATATCAAAGTTATACCTCTTGATAACTTTAATAAGGCACCACAATGGAAAGTGTTTGTTTATGCTTCATGAGAAAAACAAAGCTTCGTATGCTTAGAACTTATGAACAAGAAGGATGGAACCATAGGCATGCAAGCTGTGTTATGCAAGGTGGCCATGTAAATGCAAAATGTAAAGAATGAAAAATAAATGTTCAAATGAGTCTCATTTAGTTCATGCGAGGTCTATAACTTAGGGAACATTTTATCTAATGTCTCCAAGAGAGGATCAATCAAAGAATATAATATTCACAACTTAGGTTATGCAGTTTGTCGCATCAAGCCACCAAGAGGAATGTAATATGCCTAGATAGATCATACTTATGGACATCACACCCAATGTCATCCATAATGTGACAAATGCATCATATGGAACAAGAATACTTCACTTAGAACCAAGAAAAATGCAAAATGAATAATGCCAATGTATGCCCCAACTTTAAAGGAATTGCTACACACCACTCTATGAGCAATTACTTTAAAGTAGCAAAAGAAAAATAAAAAAAGAAACAAGACATGAGAGCCAACTTGGAAAGCCCCTATGCTAATTCAAACATTTTTTAGAAAGGCTACATTATGCAAAGGAAAAAGGAACACACCAAACACATAAGGGATCTATATATTTGGGGTCAATCTGTTCATTGATGCAATGTTTTTGTGAAAGATCTCAGAACTTTCATCATTCCTTGAATACATAGAACTAGAAGAATAACACAGAGAGAGCGAAAAAAAAACAAAAAGGAAATTCCATTTTGGGTCAACATGGAAGAGACATTGCGGTCCATGCATTGCATCATCTCCAAAAGGAAAAAAAAAACAAAGGAAAATGAAAAGGCGAAAGAATAGAAAAAGCTTTTGGGTCAACAGGAAGGAGACATTTCGGTCTCAATTCCTTGCATCATCCCCAAAAGGAAAACACAAGAAAAGAAAAAGTAAAAGGAAAAGGAACCTTTTGGGTTCACATGGAATAGACATAGGGCGTCTCAACACTTTTCATCATCCCCAAAAGGAAAACATAATACAAAAGCAAAAAAAGGGAAAGTGATGTACAACTGATAGAAGAATGAAGGTATAGATAGAGGAAGTGCATAAAGAGAGAGAACATTAAACACACATTACGGGGGAACACATTAGGCACATGCAATCATACCAAAGAAAAAGTTAAAAGGCTAGGAGGGAAAATGTAAATCAACCATCTAACAAGTCACCTACCTCCCAATCATGTTCAGTGTATTGTGAGGACGATTGGTTGTCCAAAGGGGAAATTGTAAGTGCCAAACTAGGGGAAGTCTCAGGTTCATCACTCTAGATAGGAGATATCTCAGTGAAGCTCATAGACGAGGAAAACAATGCATTTAATTCATCATGTATCTTGTCGTCAATTTTTGTTGTTTCCTCATTGTCATTTAAGTTGATCAGAATAGGAGGACGAATGGTAATTTCCATTGAAGGGTGTATCTGGATTTTTTGTTCTATCAGATTGTTTTGTTGTGATGGTTTTGTTGTACTATTTTGCAATGGGTAAGGAAGAGGAGGGTGGTCAGATATTGCTTCTGTCAAATGTGTATTTTGATTTTTTGTGATTTCTTCTACATGTAACTGATGAGCAAGGAGACGAAGACAATGCCTACGCACTCTAGCACCTTGGTTTCTTTTAATTCTATTTTGAAGTTGTTTAAGAGTAAGAGCGATTTGATCTATGATAGGATCCTTTTAAATTCCCAATGGGGAGGAATAGAAGGAACTGAACGAGGTGGTTCAATCACTTTCTCTTTCACTTTAGAAACTTGTTTAATATGGGGAGGCATGATGAGGTTGGTTTCATTATCTATTAGACGTTTAGATGATGAAGGTGAAGTGTTTATTGTTGGTTTCTCAGGAGGTTGTAATGTTTGTTCATGTTCAGAGTTAGGTTGAAGCATTGTCTCATCTAAGATAGGAGTGTTGGAAGTTGGCATGGACATGTGGCAAAGAGACAATTCAGCTATTCGTTTTACTTTGAAATTTTGATAGGAAATGAAAAAGAAGTCTCTACAAGGGGTCATGGGTTCCATAGATTTAGGCTAGAAGGCTTCCAAGGAAAAATTACATTTAGAAGATAATGGATTAAATACACTATGGTGTACAGTAAATATCTCATTGTCAAGTGGAAACTTCAAACATTTGTGAATGATTGAAGGGACAACTTTCATCAAGCGAAGCCAAGAATGACCAAGCCGCAAACAAAAATGATCTAACTGTGGAATGATAGAGAATACTACATCCAATGTTTTAGGTCCTATTTGTAATGGGAGTACGATCAATTTGATCGTAGGGCATGTGAAACTGTGATGTGTTTTAATCCATGTTGTTGGTTTATCATAATCATCTTGATAAAGATCATGTAATGCAAAAATTCTTCTGTGATCACGTTTTCGCCATAGGTAGGATCTATTAATATCCCATTGGTGGGATTATCATAGATGTAGTCGGTTATGTAAAGAGGGACATCAGGAAGGTTTTTAATTATATCATGAGAAGAAAATGTAATATCAAGATAATTTTTAGTTTGGCCCTTATGAGGGATAACGTCTATTGTTCCTACCATTTCATCAATAGGGTTAACATGAGTAACATTTGGAGTAATATCATGATGTTCATCATTTGTATTGACATTCATCACATCATTGTTTGAAGGTTCATTGGATTTGACAAATGAAAAATTGTGTTTAGGCATTGGATTGGTAAAACTTTGCAAATTATGGTTGGGTGGGGCAACAAACGGATTTCCTTTAACATCAATATTTCAAATGGATAGACAACCAAAATCAATGAGGACTTGCACTGGGTGTTTGAGACGCTTGCATTGTTCTATGTCATGTCCATTTTGGCAATGAAAATGACAATAAGCATTTGGTTTAAAGGTGGAGGGTAAAGGCTTGGTAGGATAAAGTGGTTTTACTATAGGCAAAGTGATCATTTGTTTTTGTATTAGTTGATTCATTGTGTTATGGATGGTATAAGGTAAAGGGGTAAATTGTCTCTTTGGGTCCCCATAGGTAAAGGGTATGACTACTTTAGTGACTACCACTTGAGTATTAATGGGTTGAGTTGGTTGTGGAGGAGGGGCATTGAATTGTAAGAATCCTTTATGTGGTTTACTAAAGTTTTGTGAGTTGTTTTGTTTCCTTTATTTAGACTTCTCAGCTCGACTAGAAGTGGATTTTGCATCATGACTAGTAACCGAGTTGTGATAGTCGGAAAGAGTTGTGCATAAATGCATGAAAGAAGGAAATTTCATCATGGTCAATTTATCCTGAATGTGAGTTTGTATGTTTTCAATAAACATATTTTGTAGATGTGAATTAGGAACCTTGACATCCATTTTAGAATACAATGACTGATAGTGTGAAATGAAATTAGTTACTTTTTCATCGACATTTTGTTTACACCTCATTAAATTATCCATTGTCTTTTTGAGAGTCATATGGACTTGGAAATGACTTATAAAGGCATCAACAAGCTCATTAAATGAACAAATTGAATGATTGGGTAGAGAGGAAAACCACTCCAAGGCAGTATCTTTTAAAGTCCTAGGAAACAGTTTACCTAACAGTTTGTCGTCAAGGACAAAATCATTGCATAAGGACATATAGGAATTGACATGATTAGTAGGGTCTGCTTTCCCTCCATACTTCTCAAACCTAGGCATCTCAATTCCTTGTGGCATCGATGTTCTTAATATTTCCAAAGAGAGTGGGATACTACATACATAGTATGTGGGTGGTGCATTTTGGCTTTGGTTTATGGTGGATATTTGGTATTGCATGGAAGAAATAGTGTGGAAGAGTTGTGTTATGAGAGGGTAAGTATAAGTGGTATGAGGTGGAAGAGAGAATGGTGATGGAGTGTAAGTAGTTTTAGGACAAGTGAAGGTAACACTAATAGGGTTGAAGGTGATGGAGGATGGAACATTTGATGCCACAAAAGAACTAGTAATGCTAGTTGGAATAGCAGAAGCAGTCACATGACTAACCTATTGCATGGTTGTTGTAACTTGAGGAGTGGTATAGGTGGGTATGGATGCTATAGTTGAAGGAGGAGGAATGTGAAATCCTCCTTGGCTAACAATGGTGTTTGTTGGTTGAGATGTGCTAGAGGTGGAAGAAGCATGTTTGTGATATATCTCAACAATTTGTTTCTTAACATCTAAGCCCTCATCTTTCAAGAATTTGATGGATGTTTTCTATAGTGGGAATGGCAGTGGTTGAAATTTTTTTAAGACACAAGGTATGTTGGAGATGTGCTAAGTCTTCCTGAATGCTATCTACTTTGTCTTGTAGAAGAGAATTAATGTTTGTTTCAACATGCATTGTAGGGGAAGGAAAAGGTGTATTAGTGGTAGCATCCATGCCTAATGCACCATTTTCAATACCAGGAGTAGGAGCTTTGGATGACCCAAGGTCCACAATGAATGTGCTATCATGGGAAGCCATAAGTTGGGAACTTCACCTCACTAAAGTATTATCAATAGGGCACCAAACACTCATAAAAATACCATAAAAAGGTGGGGTGGATGAAAATGTAATGCAAAGTAGGAATAATAAAATGAAAATAACATAAATTATGTAAATTGAAATAGGAATGTAGTAATAGAGAACAAAAATGGAAAAAATATTGTGAAATGACATAAATTGTTGTGCAGAAAGTGCAACTAGACTGATTCACCTAGGGTGGAAAATGAGTCTAGGGGTGGATTTTTTTGTTATTTTTTAGAATATTTAAAATTATTTTTATGCTTTTATGATGCCAAACTAGGATACAAATGTAGAATTTCAATATTTTTAATATTTTGAAGTGCAAAAATGAAATCTATATGAGATATTCACTAATGTAAAGTTGTAAACCCTAGGATGCAAGAACAATACAAAATATAATGCAATATATGTGGATGCAAATCAAATAGATAATGTTCAATATGTAGGTTCACCAAAATGAGCCAAAGATTTTTGTGGTTTAGGATGCTATGACTCTCTTGCTCAATTAGGGATTTTCACCTAAAGGAAAAGAGATAGATCCCACACAAAATATAAGTGGTGTAGTCAAACTAATGTAAGTACAATGAAAGTGTGCCTAAATGCATTGATCTAGATGCAATGGACTGAAGAAGTAGACTAATTATTTATGCAAAACCTAAGAAATATGAAGTGCTTGGAAACACAATGTGATATGTAGAAATGAACTAGAAACATGCACAAATGAAAACAAAACTTAATGAGATTGAATGGAGTGCACCTGGAGGTAGAATGTTGATGTAGGAAGGTTTTGGAATGTTTTAGAAATAGTGTTAATGACCATTGGGACTCATTCTCGACAAATGGTGAGTCAGTCTAGGTACTAGTAAATGCTGTTGAAATAGGTTTTAGGATGTGGGCAACTGATATCCTCAAAAATCACATTTTCTATCTTGGTAGTGGGGCTCATTCACCATTGATGGTGAATTATTCCACCTACAAAAATCTACAAATTTTGAGGTCAACTCTGTGGGTCCATATCTGCACTTGTCTTCTTGTCAGGTTGACAAAACTGAATCTATAGAAAATGGACTGAATGATGTCTCCAAGCTTGAATTAGGCCTTTATTGAATTGAATAACTTTGATGACTTGTTGACCACTTTTCAACACCTATTTCTTTGACAATTCTTCTTACAAGACCTACAAACACACATGCAAAGAGGGGGGAAATGATTAAGGGTTAGAGTATAGGGATTTTCCTTGGTCAAATCCCACATTGGTAATCAAACACTTGATAAAGAAATGAAATGAGAAATGAATGATGAAAAAAAAACATCCAAGTGTCATAAACTCACCAAACCCTTGTTGTTAAAGTCTGAAGATATGTTAATGGCTGCTCCAAGATGCTTGATAATTGGTTGATTGAATGACTAAGGATGCTAGAATACTTGAATGCTATGATGGATTGAATGCATAAATAAATGGGTGAATGGGGGTTGAAATGGATAGAAAAACACTTATTTATACACACTTATGCCCTAATTTCCTGAAAATACATTGCAAGCTGACCTAAGGTCTTAATGAATAAAAACTCGAAAGAAATTTGAATTTATTTTGAATTTTGTGCCAAGAGGGACTCATTCACCACCCATGGAAAATGGCTCCCACTCAAGAAATGTAAGTGGGTGTCAAAAATTAAGTTGTCTTTAATGCTATTTGTCAAGTTTATATTAAAAAACACACTTAATTAAGGCCTATAAGTGCATAAAGGGGCCAAATAAAGCATAAGAAAGGTGTAATTAGTGGTGAAAAATTTAGAAAAGAGTGAAATTTTGTTACAAGACTATACACCAATTCAAAATAAGACTTGGTAAGGGAAAAAAAGGGAATATTTAGATGAATTACAAGAAGAGTCTACAAAAGTGTAGAAATGTGTTACATCACTTCATAACACCTTCACAAGACATCATAAAGTCTTAATAATTTGAATATTCAAGACCTAATGTGAATGTATAAGTCACATTACAACATTAAATCTAAGAAAAATAAGCTAAGCATCACAAAAAAAACACCTAAATGACCATGAAAATGTCCAAAGATCCATTTTTCTAGGGTGCAGTTTGCAATCAAGCCCTACTATGATCATTGTTTACCTGCTATGCAAGTATGTCCCTCCTAAGAATTGTGATACCTTTGAAACATTTTGTTCATCAGAATAGTGGCTATATAGGCCTTTCCAGAATGTTGATGCAGATATAGGGCTCACCAAGGATAGTATAACATAGAACTGGAGGAAATTTCATGTTGCTCGCTATCACCCTTGGCATATCAATAGAGTTATTGGCCCCCCCACCAGTCAAGAAGAAGGTGATAGTGATATTGATATTACCTAGTCTTTTCCTCCCACAAATGAATATGAATGGGAATTTCTTTCTCGCCTTGGTCCTGCAAATAGTGTCCGCTTAGACCAGCTACAACTATTAAGTAGATGGGACTTCGATTTGAATCACATGTTGGACACACACCATGTTCCTAAGAATCTACATAACATTGCTATAGAATTCATCTCAACAAGTAAATTTCATGCAACTGAAGATAGTCTTTGCCCACCCGTTGCAACTGCACTTTGTCATCAACTATCTCCTAAGAAAAAGGTTGCTCTAAATATCATTAAACAACATAACCTTGGCCCATCTTCATCATCACCATTGTGTATGATTATTCAAGGTATTGCAGGTCTAGGTAAATCATTTCTTATAGAAAACATCTGAAGAACACTAAATACATCACCAAATTGGAGAATGAATGCTTTGCTTACTTTGGTGCCAATGGGGGTGTCGCTTATAGTATACGTGCCTCTACAGTGCATGTAGCTCTTTAGATACCAATTAGAGATATGAATCCATTGAAAGGACAACCATTGACCATATTTCAAGAAGACTTCAAACATATTAAGTACATCTTAATTGATGAAATGAGCTTCTTGGGACCCAAGTTGTTACTCAAAATAGATAGTCGGTTGCAGCAAGTGTTTCTTGCTAGACATATGGAACCATTTGGTGGTGCCTCTATCATACTTGTGGGTGACCTCACATAGTTGTTGCCTATTTTGGATAGGCCTATCTACACTTCTCACTCCACAACCTTGGCTCTTTGGCACACTTTTAATGTTGTCATGCTCAACACAGTCTTCTACCAACATGGAAAGTCTAATGCACAACAAAATTTTTGTAGACTCCTTTTGAATATTAGAAATTCTCAAGCATCTCAAGATGATTGGAAAAATCTTATGAATTGAACAAACACCACGCTTTTAGCTCAACAAAACCAATAGTTTGATGCTACTATTCACTTATTCCCAACAAATAGCTTGGTCGCCTTGCACAATAGAAAAATTCTTCAATAGTTAAATTTTCCCATTGCAATTAGTATCATTGAAACTACTTGAAAAAATGTAATTGATTATGGTGATGATGAGAAACTTCAAGCGGAGCTCTTGCAATTGGAGAACAAATAATGTTAACAACAAATATTTGGGTGGCAGCTGGCCAAGTCAATGGATCATTGGGTTCTGTCAAGTCTGTCGTATATGCTAGGGGTGCTAAACCACCTCAACTACCTCAATATGTTGTTGTGCACTTCCCAAAATACATTGGACCAACATGGGATCAAGAAAACCCAAAAGCCATCCCCATTCCCCTGATCACATGGGGCAACTGAACATAGCTCCCCTTGACAACGGCTTGGGAAATAACAATATATAAATCTCAAGGCTTGACACTAGAGAAAGCTATAATAGATATTACAACTAAAGAAAGACAAGGACTAACATTCATAGATCTTTCCCGTGTAAAATCAATTATAGGAATACACATAAATCTTCCTTTCTCTTTTGATAGATGCTCCAGATTACGTGCCAACAAATATAGTGCACTCTAAATCAAAGAAGAAAATCACCTCCAACAATTGTGTGCATTTACAACACGATGAAATGTTTGTATTCTTTTCGGTAACTATATCACTTCTCCCTTCCCTCTTCATTTCAATGCATATAGAATTTCCACCATTTCTAATTTCACTTCCTTTTCATTCCCTTCATATTGCATTTGCAACCACTCCCACCAAGCTAGATAGATTTTTACTTCTATGGTGATTACTAAGAGAAGTTGTTCAATTATTGCATTATGCTTCTCCTCTCCTCCAATGAAAAACCTAAATTCCTTCCTCTTCTTTGGTTGACCATATAACATGGTTGAAGCCACAATAGTGGTTTACAATTGAACAGAGGAAGGAAAACTCACAAAAAATGAATGCATGGAAAAAAAATTTATTTTAGGGGTTCGTATGAACCTATTGGTTCAATCGAACCCATTAAGGGTTTGCCAGAACCTAGGTTTGGGCGAACCCTCCTAATACTTTCCTGCCAAAAAATCCATCAAAACCCCTTATAGAAGTGGGGTTCAAATGAGCCCTCGTTCGAACAAACCCCCTTTATTCCTCATCCCCTCCTTGAGACACAAATAAAACCTAAATTTTGGCACTTCAGAGGTTGGGATGAGGATGAAAATGGAGAAATCTTCAGAAACCCAACTTGAATCAGGTAGTCCTTCGAACAAGCTATCCAACAAATATAATTTTAATATGTTTTGGTTTTATTATGTAATTTTTTTTTAGTTTTATTAAACATAGGTTTTTTATCAAAAATGAAGATATTTGTTCTACACATGTCGAAAAATAGTAGATTATCAAAAAAAAAATTGAAAAATATGAGTGTACCAGATATTGAAGTCCTTGATCCAACAAAAAAAAATTGAATTTGATATATACAAAAAAAGTTATGTGTTATCATGCAATGTCTGAATTGTAATTGGTTTGACTTTGAAACTTGATTAAAGAAAAAATATTCAATAAAATACTTTCTAACCAAGTGGAAGCACTAGATATCAAAGTTAGGAATCTAAATTCGAAAGAATTAGAATTTTATCCTTCATGGAAAAAAAGTTATGCATTATACAAGGCGTCACTTTTAAAAATGTTGTTTTTTGAAAAAACCAGTTTTTGTGGGAGATGGAAAAAGAAGTGTGATCCCAAAATTTTGATTTTTTTTTTAGAATCTATAGAAAAAATGTGATGAGACTCTAGTTTTCATCATCTTCAAATTCTTCATGGTTTAGCTACTATAGGTGCCCGAATGTGAAGATTTAGTTTAAAAAAATAATTTCAGTGTCCAATTTGGCCAAAAATTGTAAACCACTATTGTGGGATCACCCACATTTATATTATATTTTGCTCTGAATTCATTCCTCTTCTTTGGTTAATGATGCCACTGCTAGTGCTCTTTCCTTTGAACCATCTATGTGTAACTATATCCGATTGAAACCAGTTTAGATTGCAAACGTTTGCAATTGTAACTATAGATCTCCACAATGCTAAATAGCTTTGCAATCACATGTTTTGCATGGTGTACAAGTTGCAACTATATTCCATTTATATACAAGGTAAGGCTAGATGTCCTTTATTCCATCTCTTATTTCACAACTGCATTTCAAATTCTTTGTCATAAATGATACAATTGTATATACTTTTAAAAATGTATAACATTGATTTCAACTCAACAAAATTGTCAAGTACCAAAACAAAATTATATGGGAGTTATAATCGTAAAAATATTGCATCTTGCTGCGTGCACAAGGTATGCCTACATCTTATTTATTTGATCTCTTCTATTGCAGGTGCATTACATATTATTTGTTACAAATTATAGAACTATTTATATTTCCTAATTTAGATATTTTCTAACAATGACACATGTTCATCGCACTAAACTTCACATTTTCCTTTGATTTTTGCAGAACATACTCAAGACAAACAAATTCACTGATAAGAAGAATACTATAATGGACATAATTATAATGATCATATCATAAAAAAATAGCCTACAACTAGTGATTGACAATATGGGTTGTTTACATTCATTTATAACATTGACTATGGTTGTTCTCGATTATCATGGAATACTTTTGAGATTTCAAATAGCTTCAAAATATTCTCCTGTGCATAGTTGTATTGAAAAACTCAATTCAAATTTATCTTCCCTCAATGGCTATTGTTTGTGTTAACTTTATCTATTAGCTTTCAATAAACTGCTCCCAAATTCTTTAAATTTTACTTTTATGCACTAACATATTCTTTCAAAGCATCATTTTCTTGCCTGCATATTGTTCTATATGGTCACGATAGCAATTGTGCATTCATCTTCAACTCCTATGCTCTCTCCCAGATTGTTCTTAGCATAACCCTCTTTAATTCCTTCTATGTATGTACAAATCCCTACCATTTGGACTTCCCCTCCACCTATCAGCTAATTGTTGCATGTCACTACACATGACTACTAGTATATTAAATTATTGAAAGCTAAAAGAAATTTAAATTTCTTCCAACATATAATCATATAAATAGATGTACTTCAAATTCTAACCTAGTTTTTATTTACACATGCATTAACTAATTATACAACATTATCAATACTACTTCATGATCAACACTACTAATTCTAACGCTTGTTGTAAAGTAATTGGTATTTTGACCTTTTAAAATAATGATATAATATGAATGCATAAATTAAAATTATGATTATGTATATAATGCTTATTTCTATCGAAAACATCGAGTGCCATTCCAAATCAACCGTACCATCAACATTTTTAAAATATTCATTATTACATGTTAAATAGTCCTCATGCAAAGACTATTGGTTCACCTAACTTCCATTTTTCCTGACGTCCCGGATCAAAGGTCAAAGTTCTGCATTAACGTGGCGAAGTAGGAGAAAACATCACGTGAATGAACACTTCTTTCTTGCAATATATGTTTAGTTAGAGAAATGAAATTTGATTCGAAAAAAACTTTAAGATGCCATGAAAGTCACGAGATGCCTGACTTTCTTGCGGTAGAGACGTGGAAATGGACGGAAAAGCTCAACTCCATTCTCATCCGTCATTGATTTTCCCTTCAGATAAGATGATGTTCACCAGGATTAAGGAAGCGTAACTGATTTGCGATACTTAATATTCAAATCGCAGGCACCTACCCCACATTCTCGTATTGAATTTGGGCCGTGATTGCTTCAATTCACAAAAGGAACACACTAGTCAAAGTATGGCCCATTCTAATACCTCGAACTATAATAACCAGCTAACTAGCCTTTGATTTGGTTGCAATCACCTTCCTCAATATTGCTCTTTGGAGACATATTCATTTAATCTATGCCAAAAAAATCTCCCTGTCAATGTTTGCGGCCTTAGGATCATCGTCTTAATTGATCTTTATGTCCTTGGGAATTCTAACATAGCAGATGGAATCTCACTTATATTGCTTACAATAGGTGGTGCATTTGCAGGATTTTAAACGTTAACGACATCGGAAAAGGAAAAAGAAACTTTGAGATGACCACAAATTACGCCCTTTTTATCTCATGTTTATCACTCCTTGTGAAGAAAGATGAATAAAGTAAAAAGGTATCATAGCATACTGTAGTTCGATTGATGAAATAAGTGGGAAGCATGAATGAAACAAGTGAAGAGAATACTTCATTAAATCCTGAAAGGCCGCGATCGTCAAATCATGCACGCCCGTGATCGGAGGGGAAGCCCAGCATCTCTCCGAAAGCTTATATAAACCTCACTTCACCCAACCTTTCTTCACTCATCAGCTTTGCCTTTACGTTTTAAATCCAAGGACAAGATGTCTCTTGCCAAAAAAACTTATGTTATGTTTGTTATTGTAATTGTATTGGGTGCGAGAGATGAGTGCTCGGCCAGAAGGGCATTCACGACCAATGCCCAGCTCCGCGCTTCATTGGCTGATAACTCTTACGCCAATTTGAACGTGATGGACGTTAGATCATTCGGTGCAAAAGGCGATGGAGTGACCGACGATACTAAGGTTATCTTCTATTTTATTACTTTTGAATACTTCAGCCAGAATTTCTCACGTGTATTTATTCTGAGTTATAATAAATCTGTGGTCGAAACAGGCATTTGAGACAGCGTGGCAAACAGCCTGCTCCAAGGCGTCCTCAACATTACACATCCCAGCTGCTCACCGCTTTCTAGTGGGGCATGTCACCTTCTCAGGACCCTGCCAATCAAAGATTATCTTTGAGGTATGATTTTCTTTTTTAAAGAAATATGCGAGTATACATGTTAGATTTAACTGGCGGGCGAAGCTAATGTATATATCTTATTATATATTAACTGCATCAGCTTTATGGAACTATACTTGCACATTTGAATCCACACGCCGGGGCTACCAATTTGTGGGTATGGATCGATTTCTCAAAACTAAACGGAATCAGTGTAGTCGGCAACGGCGTTATAGACGGACAAGGAGCACCTTGGTGGAAGTTGTCGAAATACGAGGAAATGGTACCCATACATTAGGTTACACCTTTTATAAATAAGGGAGTGATTTCGAATGCAAATATTAAAATAACAATCCAATATTTTTTGGGTCTCAGGAGAGCGACTATTTTGGTGACAGCTTTCTCAGTGTGAAGCCCACGGTGAGTTATTACAAATAATTATGTTTTATAGTTAACGGAACAAGCAGTCCTAAATAAGCTTTTAGGTTTTCTAGTTTATCAATTGCCATAAATTAAACAAACCCTAGATCGTCTTTATATATATGCGATAATGTTTCTGGATATTGAATTTGTATGTCATATCTCCGAAGGCATTGAGGTTCTTCGAAAGCTTTGACGTGAGCGTAGAGGGCATCACAATAAAAAACAGTCCACAATTTCACCTCAAATTTGATGGTTGCAAATCTGTGGAAGTTTCTGGTGTGACAATCTCCTCTCCCGGAAACAGTCCAAACACAGACGGAATTCATGTTCAAGAGACGACTGATGTTGAAATCCACGATTCTTCCATTGCATGTGGTATACTACTGCAATTTCCAGTAATCTCCCCTTTAATTAGAAATAATTTTCGATGTTAGGAGTTTTTATAACAAGAAAATATTGCTATATGAACGAACAGGAGACGACTGCGTGTCGATACAAACAGGTTCATCCGGCATCCGCGTTCACAACATCAACTGCGGCCCTGGTCATGGTATCAGGTAATTCTCATTACTTTGATAATATTCGTGGTTTAGGTATCTCTGTCTTTGGCAAGAATATAGCATATTAAGTATTGGTATGCTTATACCTGAAGTAACAAATTCAGGAAATGCATTAACCAAATCACTAAGGATTCACCTGACTCAATCACAATTCCAGAAAGTAAACTGGATGATGTATAATCATCATCCTAAGCCCAACTGCTTCACTATAGTAAACTTTTTATGCTTCATTATTATTCAACTTGTAACACTATAATTTGTTTAACTGATATCAGTATTGGAGGACTTGGAAAAGATGAATCGAAGGCTTGTGTTTCCAACGTGAGTGTCTACAACTGCAACATCCAAGATGCTTCCAATGGCGTCCGCATCAAGACATGGCAGGTAAATTAATTTTATCCGATCTGTAAAGCTAAATTTAGAGTTTCTGACATGGTTACAGCCTCGTCTTACTGGTTTTCATGTCAGCAGGGGGGAGTTGGATCAGTAAAAGGCGTGTCGTTCTCCAACATACAAGTTTCTAACGTGAGGATTCCCATTGATATCAATCAATACTACTGTGATAAAACTACTTGTCGAAATCAATCATCGTCTGTCTTTATAACGGGCGTCACATATCAAAAGATCTTTGGTACATACGTGGACGAGCCACTCTATGTAGCCTGTAGTAAAGATGTCCCATGCACTGATTTGAAGATGATCGACATTAACCTAAAACCTGCTGTTACATACCACAAGGATCCCTACTGTTTGAATAGCTATGGACAATCCACTGTTGGTTGCCTTCGTCCTGGAAGGCCCGAAAATGATCCCTCCCGCACTCAATCACACGCAGATGCATGTTAAAGCACGTAAACATCAGTGTTCACCGTAAACACATACTATATACTATCGTACTTGAATACTTCTAGTGTTATGTACTTTTGTACTTTCTATATTACTATAGTATTAAATGAAATTCCTTTATCGAAAGGATGCAGCCGCGTTAATTAAATATTTGACCTAAATTGACGTGCATGTAAATTGTATATTTTTGTTCAAATTTGAGAGCACCGTCAACTCCGTCACATAATTTAATGGATTGCTTACATAATTGGGGATTTGCATAGCTTATTTTTGTAGGAGAAATTATATATACATTTAAGATGTGGTCTCGAAATGTAATTTTTATTATATATTTTTAATCTAGAATGAGACCTGAGATGGTAATCCCCAACGACCATACGTTGGTGCTTCAAATTGTTTCTTCTAATTATAGAGAATATATTTGCTATTTAATTTCCTATAAATTAGGTTGAATTAAATTAAAACTAGAAAATTTATAATCAAATTTGTAATGTCAATAAATTAAGAGAGTCTATAATTCTTATGTTTTTGGTTTTGTAGGAGATTAAAGAAAGTATTTTTAAAAATTTCGTAAGAAATTAAAGAATAGATTAGGTCATATAACCTAGTTACAATTTATGTAAACAGATTTAATAATTATTTGATATAACCATCATATTCATTCAGTAGTTAATGGATCTAAATGTCTCTTTTATATCAAATTGATAAAAGACTACACATTCAATTGAAGATGCAAAATTTATTTGTTTTGTGAAAAAAATAATTTCCTTATATGTTTCTTACATCATATGCAATGTTGAATCTAAAAGAGTATGACTCTTGAAAAATATATTAGAGATGAGGCCTCATAGAATTTGGCACAAGATTAGATTTCTATGTTTTTGAAAGAGGAAAAAATGGGTTCTACAAGGACCCGAAACCAAAAAGTTTACAAACAAATGAAAAGATCGTCAAAGATCCCATAAACAGAGAGGCTGTAGAGAAGACAACAAAAAGACAAAGCCACAGCCACCAAAAAAGCCAGCAAGGGCCACAGAAAAGACCCAAAAATACCATAAAAAATTCCAGGAGTGACTAAACTTGGGACTTTAATGTTTCCATAGTCTTAGCTTCCATATCATTCATTTCCTAAACCCCCCTCTTTAAGATCTAGACCATCTGGGTGGTAGGAGGTGTTTTCCTCTTAAGGTTAGCATGGGTCATTTTCGATATTCCTTGGTCCTCGTTCTTGCTTTTATCCTCGTCCTCTTCCAGATCAACAACTAGCAAGCCCTGTTGCGACTTTTCCAACTTTTTAGACATTGCATTGATGATAATAGCATTGTGCCTTGCCATTCTATGGTTCTATTCCACAACAGCTTTCATGTTACTTTTTATTTTAACAATTTCAACTTCAAGAGTCTTATACTTGTCCTCAATGTCATCATCTCTCATTCCAGTATTGTTTTTTTTTAGTTTTCCTTATTCATTGCTTAGAGCAGACAACTTCAATTCTAGTTCCTCCAACTTGCTATTTAGAACCCTATTTCTGAGATTAAGATCATTAATTTCTTGATAGGCCCATTTCATAACCCTGAAAATATCACCAACGCCACTTCTAGCAGAGGAAAAGATATCTCCAAATTGATCCTGGTCTAAAATGAGGTTAAAATCATCCATATTAGGGGAGTTGGGAAATATCGCACCATTATCTCTGAAAGAGGCAGGAGGGGTAGGGACATAATTTCTGCTAGCTTCAGGGTTCTCAATTTTGTCCTCCAGAGAGTCCGCAGAGTAGGAAACCAACTTATTGGTAGGGGAACCCTTGAGAACGAGATTCTTTAAGGGATTCGGGCAGTCAGGGTAAATCTTAGGGTTAGCTTTCACAAGATGGGGTTTACAAAGTTGGGTTTTCTTACCAGACAGAATAGGGGACGGGTGGGCTTCAACAATTCTCTCTGGGTTAGGCTTAGAATGATTCTCTGAACCACCACTATTTGTATCATAGTCCTCAAATGTCATGGAGGAAATCGGTTTGGATAAAGTCAACAGGCTTTGATAATGTTCATATATTAACCTAGTAAGACCATGATGAATAATAGGGTATCAGAAGTGGATTTTTTTTTAGTCCTCAAGGCTATTTCTCAACGAACAAAACAAATAATAAGGCAGAGAAATTTGTATCTTATGGAAAAAGTGGTTAAGGATAGCAAAGTGATGACCATAAACTCTGGTAAACATCTCGTCCAAGGTAATATACTCTATTATGACAAAAAACCTTTCTCCAAAGTGCCTTGATGGTGTCAATTTTAAAATAGTTGTTGGAAACTTTGACCAATTTCAATTTCTCCTTTTCTTTCATAGGGAATTTGATTATTGCCTCGTTTGAAAATCTTCTATCATGATAAAACTTCATGCCCTCAGTGGACATTCCAGTCACCTCTCCTATGATTTTCTCATCCAGTTTCACCTTTCTCCCAAAGAGGATTATTTCTCCATTGTTCTAGTTCTTCTCAAAATAGTTAGTAGCCATAGGATCAGGCCCATGAAGATTTTCTAGGAATGGAACCAAACCACCTCTCACAACCTGTTTCCAAACCTTAGCATTCCTTATGTGCACTTTGTAGCTTTTTGGTTCGATTATTTTCATGTCCCCCCCATTTTTGTGTGCACCTCACTACAAACTCTACCAACACCGAAAAACTATTGCAAATTTATGCAACCATTCCAATGAACCCACAATGCGTGCCGCTTTTTCTCACCAGCTAAGATATTTGACACAGCCCCATCAAATCTCTTGATTTCGATGTACTTAGCTCTTTTCCCTATCATCATTAAAGATATTTGGCTCTTTTCCATGTGTAACATCATAATCTAATAAGGCCCTGACTTCAGCTCCCAAGTCCTTGAAATTCTGCCACATGTTCAAACCTTTCCTCTTAACCCCCTCATTCGCAAAGTAATCTACCACGCTATTAGCTTCCCTATAGATGTGTGATACTTTAACTTAATCAAACTTGTCTAGAATAGATTTTGCTTCGTCAATCCAATTCTTTATAGACTAGGAGGGGGGGTCCTACCTAGGAGACAATTAATGATGTTTTTGGAGTCCCCTTGAAGCCATAAATATTTTATATTCATATTATGTGCTAAAATTAAAACTTGAAAAGCTCCTATAGCCTCCACCACAAGGTTGGTTTGATGACATAGGAAAATGGCCACAGTTTCCATAGAGTTACCATTAGATTTCTATGTTATGAAAGTTAGTTGAAACTAATCTATACTAATTTACTAAGACAAAAAGAAGATATTTTGATAAAATAATGTCATTTAATCATTTTTGACTAATGCTTATGTCATTTGGAATTATTATCAAGAAAGGAGGAAGACATAAGGGATAATGTGAAACAAAGAACTATGACTATATATGCATATAAAATATAATAATCTTTAATATGGTTTCACCAAACATAAATAAAAAACACAAGAAGCATTACACAATTGAGCATACTTAATTATGCATAACTAATCAAAGAAATTCCATATGCTATTTTGAAAAGTACATCGAAGAGAATTTTAGAAAAAAAAAATCATCAAAAGTTGTAGCCCTTGAGAGATATATATTATCCCTTGGAAATATCTATGAATCAAGGAAACCATTGGAAAATGTTGCTTCAAATTTTCATTCACAATGTTCAAATTTAATACTTTTTTATGCATTCACTATTTTATCTTTTGCATATTTTATCCTCACATGAGAGAGTCGGCATCCTATTTGGAGGTGAAAAAAATAATTTATTTACTATATTTTGTCCATAAATGAGAAGGTAGGAATCACATATTGAGGTGGCATTTTTTTATCATGTGTAACCATCTTGTTGTTTGTGTAAGATGATGACAATGTGAGTTACATAGGAAAAATTCTTATGATGCATAAGAACATGTAAGAGGCTAGTTATATTATAACCTTGAATAACAGTATCATGCACGCTATCACATATGATGTTTTATGACAAATATAAGAGGGTAAGAGAACATGCTAATATTAGATAGAGGATGTTTTATTAAATGTGGGTATTAGAATTTTTGCCAATTTATATACCACATTTGGGCTCATAAGTTTGGTAAACCACTTATAGATTGTGGCTTACAATTTCTTTTATATTAGTGCTTGGAATTGTAGATTATATGGTTAATATAGATGTATTGAATTATGCTATATATTTTTTTCCAAATTATATCATGGTGGGACTCCTATGATGGTTTTCTCTACAAATATATTATAATTTATTTATTATGTTACTACAAACTACATTTTGTTTCTTCTAAGGGGTTTTTTCTCTCAAAATTGCTTCTCCCACATTCACTTATGTTATTATATATTATTAATTTTATGTTCATATTTTTCTAAATTTATATAATTGTCAAAAGGTTAAAAAAATTATACAACACTTCCTCAAGGTTTACATTAGAAATATTTTTCACTTCTTTTTCTTCCTTTAATTTTGTTTCAGATCATAATTTCCTGGGATTCTACATATTTTGTATAGGATTTATTGTACTAGCATTTATTTTAATGAGAGCTTACACAAGAATTTTCTTTGTGGTGACTCTAATTGTAATATTGTATACTTTTTTCATAATATATTTCAAAAATTAATCATAATATTACTCATTATATTTTAAATATTATGTTCTATATTTGTATGCCTCGAGTTATATTGTCTTATTGGCTTGGGTTCTAGTGATTATTTTATTCTTGTCATTTTGTTTGTGTTGTGTTACTAATCTATTGTTGACATATATTTTATGTTCATGTTCTTAATGACCATGCTTAGATACTTAAAAATTGATTTGTAAAATTATTTTAAGCAAGGGAATGGGTTGAAACCTAAGGTTCATGCAAGTGATACAGTATAGGTTTAATACATCTCTTCCTTGAGATACTTATTCATTGAAAAGAAAATATAACATTGAATGGTGATTGTTGTTATCATATGGAGTGTAATGACCCCCTAATCATGATCAACATTGTATATTCAAATTTATCATATTAAATCAAAGTGTAAAATCATTTACATTATTTTTCTTAATTGATCATCAAGGAGAGATTGATCAATTCTAAATTTAGAAAATATGATTAATTATGGATGGGGAGGTCTAGTAAGTGCACCTAACTCCTTGTTCTTTTAAAATTAGAAGGTTTTGATAAGATTCTGAGATAAAACATGAAAATGAAAGTGTAGAAATACATGGGATTAACTAGTTGATAGTGTAGATACGCAAAATTGGGATAGTGCATTTGATTAGGTCATATTCATCCATTCATCAAATAAATCAAGTTTATTTGGTCAATCTCCTCAAGTCATCAATTTAAATTAAATAAATCAACTTGATCCTAACATCACCCTCCTTGATTAAATAAATCAAACCTTTATTTAATTAAGTCTGAAATCACCTTTCATCTCCCTTTGATTTAATTTAAATCCCTAAATATAAGTCAAATGGGTCAAAGCCCTTAATCATCATCTAAGTTAATCTAATCCTAATTAATCTAATCTAATCACCCTTCACATTCTCTAGCTTTTCCCACTTGCACAAATAAATCAATTTATTGATTTATTAATTGACCATTTTCTTTCAACTTGGCATAAAAATCGAATATTCCCTCAAGTTTGAATTCAAAAACAAGCTGACATGTACATCCAACAAAGCATTTAAGAGGTCTTACATGTCTCTTACATGTCCCTTTGCAAAGGTCAAACTTAGCATTTAACTCTCAAATTCAAATTTCAATCTCCCCCCTCTTTGCACATTCCTCAACCATTCACAAGGTGACAAGTGGCTTCATCTCATTGGTTAAATATTTATCCCACATTGGTCCCTTTTGAGAACTCTTTCAACTTGAGAGTCTATAAATGGAAGCTTCATCCTTCAACAAATCAATCCACAATCCTCATGCAAAGTTACTCTCTTCAATGGAGAGCTAATTTTGTCCATTGCATCCTCATCATTGGCATTATCAAGGGTTGGGAAAGGGATTCTTTCCACATCAAAGAAGCACCAATCCATTATGGGATAGATATGTATTTTGATTTTATACTGTCAATTAGTTTGTGCGGTTATCTTGTGTATGAAGGCATGATGCATTATTCCATAGGAGCATTTAGTGAGTTTTCATAAACTAATATATGCTATGGAGTTTAAGCTTTGTGTAGATTTGCAGGGTGCTCACATGTGGTGCTAGAAGGAGGGCTGAATCACTTGTCATTCAATATGTTCATTCATTTAAGTATTCAATGCTTTTAAATGGATGTTATAAAAAAAAGGCCTCTATTGTGTATCAAATCACTTATAAATCATTGTTGTAACTACTAGTTGAATCTTGCATTGATAGTAGGGATCAAAATTAGCATTCAATCTTTTAAAATCTATCATTTCTATGGTGAAAATTAATGTGCTCACCGTGCTTGTACATACCCTCCAAGTATTGCATTTAGAAGTGTCTAATAACTGTGGGTGTTTTTCTTACTTTAACTGGTAGCCTCTAAAATTTTCCTTTGATTGGGTTGGTTCCTTGTCAGTAGTCGGTGTAGTGGTTGTGTTAAAATGTCAAAATGGTTCTCTATCCTATTTTTATCATCACAAAGTACACTTGGAGAAGCTAATTGGGTATAGATACTTCTTTCAAAAGGCACATCCATATGATCAATAGTGGAAAGGGCTGTGGAGTTACAGTTGGTTGTATCTTATGTATCAATATGATATAAATGCATATGCATATTTAAATATCTTTCTGATAACATATATATATATCAAGTCTCAAAAGAATGATAACTTAATTTGTCTGCTGGAAGTGGGTCAATTCAAGATACCGACACCATGCCATTTATTTTCTTCTAAAAAATACATGTTTGGATCATGATTTTGAGTCCTCTTATAGTTGTGCTGCTATCTTAAATATGGTGTTTCTTCTACTTTCTCCATACAGATATTATTGTCTTAAAACCGCACCCAATAAAGTTCTTTGTTGCTTGCCAAATTGGAAAAGTGAACGGCTGTAAAGATGCTGGTAAAGGCATTTTGTCTAATAGTTCACAGGCCCCTCTTCAACCATAGAGTCATTTCTTTGAGGCATTTTATCAAAGGGAGCTCATGCCTTGTCTGTGTTTCCACACTTTTTTGCATACTTGTCTACCAAAGCATTGCACCTATAGTATCTGCCAAAAATCCATCCTATACATATCATTGCAATCATTGCAAGCCATGCGGCCACATTTCTGTAAGGCATTCTGTCAAGTAGTTCATCATTGTATTGCATCCCATTCCTTGAGATGCTTGATTCTCCTCCATTTACCTCGGCCTTGGGTTTTTTTTTCACTATCCCTTCTTCATTATTGTTGTGGAATGAGTATGCAACATCAGAGTATACTTTGGAGCTTACCCAAGTTGCATTTTTAGGCCCTTTATCCTTATCAACCATAGTGTTAGCAGGAAGCGATGAATAATTCTATGTTTTGGAGTTACCAGTCTACATCTACAAATTTTGAAACCCAAGGTGTATCTTACCTGTGTTGGGAGAAAGTTGTGCAAAGGTTGTGGAATTTGACTTTATGCCTGTAGCTTAAATTTTCTTGAAAGTTTCTAAAGCGTATTCAAATCAATCTGTGCCAATACTACAATCAATGCATTCTATGAGATTAACATTTCTTTCAAGCATTCATGCGACCTCCGTATGCTTTCATTTTGGCATTGTCTTTACACTGCCACTAGCATTTGCCTGAAATTTCCTTACGCCTTTTGGATTTGTGCCAATCCCGCAACCAATGCATCCCATGGGATGACATTTCTCAAGGCATATCCTTCAAATAGTTTGTGTGCCTTTTCTATGCTTTTCTCATATTTCAAATCCATCTGTTAGGGTTGTTGCAGCTATAATTGCAGGTCTACGTCTTGCTATGCCTGGAATTGATGGTGAGGAGTGTAGACGCAGTTTTTCTCACCTGTCAACTGCATTTGCTTAAAAATTTTAAAAATCATTGATTGTTGTCATTGAATGCACATGAGGGTTATGCCTTTTCAACAGATCTTAAGTCCATTTTGAAATTTACGCCTGCAGATTTACATGTGCAGGTCCTACAATCATGGTAGAGTAGGCTTTACACCTACCATTTGCATTCATTTGAAAATTTCTCATATGGTATTTACTGCACAGCTTTACACCATGCCAAATACAGTGGTTTGAAAGTTTCTAAACATTTATTTGCTGCCAAATGCACTTGATTGAAGGTCTATTGTTATGAATTCATTTTGCATATATTCTTTACCAAATAAAAAAACTCGTAGGATACATTGAAATCCCTATGAAAAACATTAATTGGAAGATAGGCTAAATACAAAGAAGCTTGCGTGTGTCAAACTCGACAATCAACATACTAAGAATCTCTATATTGATGTGATAAGATCTACACTGTTTAAGTGTAAGATTTAAATCAAACTTGCGCGCCACCCCATAATAGGTCCTCTTGTGAATTTAAAAGGCTGGAAACCAATCTAACAAATTTATTTTTTTACCTAATCTTCCATAAATTCTTTGGAATATCTAAAATCTTTGATGGACTTTTAATGTTTTTTTTTTGGGTTAGGTGCTAAGGGATATCAATGCGAAAAGGAGTGGGACGTGTTCCATGCATGGCTTTTGTTTCATCCTTGTACTATGTGTCTTTAATACAATTGTTTGTTGGTGTAAATTTTGAAGGATACAAAACAACTATAATCAAAGAAAGAGTTGTTTTATAAAAACGTAGCTTCTTCTTTTTTTGTAGTCCTTAAATGGCATTTATGGGCATAATCACATTTAGTTTTACTCATGATTAAGACACATTCATATTAAGATCTTGTTGTCTTTAAAAGATTGTTTTCTTTTACGGTATCATTATCTAGAAATATCTGATTTATGTTTTCAAAAGAGTATATTTGTGTTCAAGGGAGGGACTTTCATTTTAGTTTAGCAAAATTGAATTATTGGCAAGATCCTTACTTAATTCTTTATCTATCACTAGTTTTTTTAATTTTGAAATCGTTTTAAGTACTTTTATTTGGTCTTCACATGATCTATCTTTTCCTTTTATAGGAAAAGGAAAATGAAGGAAAAGCAAGAAGGAAGGATTTTGTTCACACAAGGGATTTGCAACATTGACAGATAAGAGGCGGTCTTGGAAGAACCTTGGAGTTGAAGAATTGAACATTGAAATTTGAAACTCAAAATCATTTTTTAATTCTTGGGGATTCCGCCTTATGCAAGCCTTAATTTTCTATTTTAGGCTAACTCACTTGGTTTTGGGCTTTTAAAATGAACAATTTAAAATTCTTGGAGATTCTGTCATATGCTTTAGTTTTCTGTTTTAGACTAACTCACTTGTTCTTTGGGCTTTAAAACAAACATTTCAAAATCTTTCAATTGTCATTGCAAAGGGGCTAAAATAAACTTTAGACAAATTGACTAGATTTCGTTTGAGGTTAACAAATTGAACAAAGGAAACTTTCATATCTCATTTTGGTGCTTTAAAATGAATCAAAATCATTGCTTTGTGGACTTAAAATGAACATGTGTAACTTTGTTTTCGCGATTGCTTACTTAAACTAACATTATCGAAAAAGACGTATGCAATTCTCTCGTGCTTCACAACGATCTTGAGAATCAAAAGGTCTTTTTGCTGATATTAGCTTGAGATAAAGTAATCACCTCCATACTTCATTTTGGGTTTAAAATTGAGCAAAACACTTTGCGAGTGTGAGTAAACCTATTGCATATGTTCTCCCTTTGCTTCTAAACAAAGGTTGATTGAACTATATATATGTTTTCTTACTTTTGTCTATCTTAGAGGGCCTGGCTTGGGGAAAAAGTACTCACCCAAGGGAATGACTCAACTGGTAACACTCTGAACCTAAGAGTATTTCCAGCCGGGATATAAATGTGGGTACTGGAGTAAATGCTAGTATCACGCGGTTGACTCTAATGAGATGGATCTGAAAAGGAACTCTTGTTGTATGGGTCAATCTCCATGAACGAAAAGTCTGAACTAAAACCCTTGTTTGTAGTAACCAACCAGTCCATCCAACGAGTTTATCAAAGTGGTGCATTGGAACTTAGATTCCAAGAAGTGCCATGTCCGATCTTGGTTAAAATATAGAGGTTAAGACTTCATTCTTAACATACCTTTTATATTTTTTCCTTGGTTGCATGTAAAATCATCTCTTCTACTACGAAGGTCATGAGGCAAGCCCATAAAGAAAAATGTACCAATTGAGCTAGGATGTTATATTGCTTGTGAGTAAGTTTGAAAACATAGTGCTTGGATCCAAAAAATTGAGACAAACATTAAACCAATCATCAGAATTTCAAACTCTTTGAAAGGAAAAAATTCCTTTGAAAATTCCACGTGTTACTGCTTGTCCCTAGGGGTTCTTATCCCTAGAAGACTCCTAAACACTAAGACCTACATCTTGATTTTTTCATTCCAAAGTCAACAATAGGAAACTATGCTCTTGAAACCTTGATTTTCACATAATGGACCTTGAGGAATGAAAAGGAGTTAAGAAATAGACATTCAGTTTGGAAACTAAGCAAGAAGTGTGTTTCTAGAAAAAGCAAGTCATTAACCAAGATTAACTCAAATTTAACCCCACACATGTGCTTGTTTATCTTTTTATTGTCTTTCAAACAAACATTGGTCTTTTGGTTTGAACTACTCTTAGAGAAAAGCGTGTTCTTCAATATCTTGGTCTAGTAAACAAGTCCTTCTTAGGTTCATTTAGGATCAAATCAAACACTTCATCCATTCCAAACATTCGTCATATTCATCCCACCAAACAACTTTAGAGATTTGGAAACATCTGGTCGCACCCACAAAAGGATATAAAAATCATGGAAAATCCTAACATGGGAATTGGACATTCCAGTAGGTGACTAATATCTTCTTATGGTCATTCATTTACTTTGTCAAACCAAGGAACATATACTTGAAATGGAGTGGACACTGTATGTGCACTAAGAATCAGTTTCAGTCCAGATTTACTAGAAATAAATGCATGAAAGGAATTCTACTTATGCTACAGGAACGTAATGTAAAACCTTCTAAACTTAATCAAAGCAGAAATCATGATGACTATTACTAAGAGACAAACTATGAACTGGCCTTATGCTACAGGAACAAACACATGGATGGATTCCCAATGCTGTAGGAAAAATATAAGACTAAGTTTGTGTTGAAACTTTCTAGAATGAAATCTAACTTATGATCAATAGGAAATAAACAACTAACTAACTAACTACAGATACTTACTAAGTGGGCCCCCTTAGCAAGAATCAACCAACTATGCAAGAATTGAACTCAGAACTTCATTAGCTTTTATTCATAAACTCATAATGATATACATCATTTTGCTCATATGAAAACTAACACAAAACTCTATCTCTTATCATAGTACTAACTCTTACATATTCTACTTCTTATTATCATACTAACTTTTACATGCTATGCTTGCTCACTTGCGCAAGAGGAACACTTATTTAAACCAGAAAAGTAGCTAACTACCTAACTCTAATAGAGAAAGACAAGGACATAAATGTATCCTGAAACCAAGGAACAAATTTTTCATAAATGAAAACATATCCGTTCAACCCGATCTAAAGAGAATTTACCATTCCACTCTTTCCAGATTAAATGATCATTTAGGTTTCTTCCCAACAACCCGGACAGAGAGTCTTTGCTGGAACAACTTCCTCAAGGTCGTGCAGGAAATGGACTTTACTGCAGGGCCGAGATTTTCTACGCTTGACTCGTTCATGCTCCCTTCAACAACCTGCAATGCACATGACAACAGAAGCAAAAGAAAGAATGTGTGGCAAACAACATGATACATTCATTAATCACATATTAAATCTATTTCATTATTCAAAAACCATATGCATTATACCAGTCATTCGGGAGGTCAAACAGGGTAATTAATAAGACACATAGAGATGTTAAGTTGCAGGAATATAGGAATGTATTGCTACATGATACTACCCAAAAGTCTTTAATAAAAGAGTTAAAACATCCATTAGCAACAAGAGTAGAAATATTAACAATACATCAAAATACTCGGATTATGAGCATATCCTGAGCTCATCATCTGCCCCCTACTTAACCTAATGATGGTCCACCAGTATTAAGTTTCTTGGTTGTTTCCCTGAAATCCGTAGGAGCAGTATGGCTTTTTGGCACAGTCCCAAATTTATAATAAAAACCTCTGAAATGTTGCCATCTTTCATATCTGAGGGTTTATGTATCCTTATTAACATCTGTAGCTCGATAGGGATATAGTGGCCACATTAAAATCGAAGGTCGAAATGTTATTGGCAACCATAATTCGAACCTCTTCTGAAGACCAAGCTATATGTACTTTTCTGTCCTTCCAAGGGTTGCTTTAAAATTCAGGGGGCTATGTGGCTCAGATTTCCTTAGCCCAATAGTCAATTTCTCCCATCTCTTTTCAATTTTGGAAGAGGCAAGCTTCCAAAATAGATATGGTTGGCTTTTGAATTCCTCATACACTTGCTTTCTGATATGAAATATTTTTACTCTTTCTGGTTGATTGTTGAACCCATATGCAACAGTGAGCCAAGTTTTCAGCATTGTGTAGGGATCAGTACTTTTTGATTGCAATGGGATGGGCTCATCCCTTTCAACTTCTTCATAGGCCTCCAATTTTCTGCCATAATTAGTTTCATTTGCTGCCCAAGACATGAGTGACCTTAAATGAATATCACCAATATAAAGAAGTGGATTCCACTCTGTTTCAGAGGGAATTATCAGTCCATGCAAATAAAATTCATATAAATAATTCTTTAGCCAGCTAGGGGCTACCTGGTATGCATCATAAAATTCTTTGGTTGTATGAATAACAGGATCTAAATTCCTTGAAATTCTCATTAATTGAAACCAAAATAATTGTTCCTTAAGGCACAGGGCATAAACCCTAGGTGGCTGTCTACATTCTACAATTTTACCAGTTATTTTCATCATGTCATCCATTTTCTTTTTCATTTCTTGGATTTCCTATTTCTGCCTTTCAATTTCTCTTTTCAATTTCTTTTTCTCCTCCTCCCAAAGAATTTGTTGAATTTCAATCTTGGCTAAGTGGTGGAAAGTCAAGGTTTGAAATGTGACTGGCCTCCATGTGGTCCTAAAGTTTTCCAAAAATTCAATCAAAAATGTCTTTTTATAGACAACCATTACCTGACAAGCTACAGGGGGTAACAATGTGTCATTGGACACTTCTAATTGGTCAATCTGTTCTTCCTCTTGCTATAGGATAAATTCCTATTGTTGCCTTGGAAGAGATTGTGCTGCTTCAGAAACTTGCTTAGCCACCTCAGCCAAGTCATCAAGACTTGGAATTCCCCTTTCACTAACATGTGGTTCCTCAACTTCCATTGGCTCATTTTGCATTTCCTTATAAACAACAGGTGGACTATGTGGAACATTCTCAGATACATTCTGAGAATCATTATGACTGAGTTCTTCAAATTCTTTAGAAATTATTATAATTTCAGACTGAGTAGAGGTTGAGGTGACTTTCCCTTGTTTCCTTGCTGAAACCCTTTTTGGCAATGCTGCGGCTGTAGGAGGCACTCTCGTGGCTTTCCTCTTTTTGACCTACCTATAGGATTCATAATCAACAACGAAAGATGATGGTGAAACTGTGGTGAGAACAGGTGTTGCTAGAGGAGGAACTGCTACAGGAGAAGGTGCTGTAGGAGAGGGACACTATTGTCTTTGAACGTGAGGGTCAGACTCTGGGGTTTGTTTTTCCCTAGATGACTCTCCTACCTTCGTTTTTCTATTTTCTCTTCTACAAGCAGACCTTGTCTATACATGGGTAGAGGGCTCTGGTGTGGAGGCTACAGGACTATGTGCTACAGGAGCAGATGATTCTTGCTCTGCTTCCCTACTTAAAGATTCTACTCTCTGTTTCTTTTTCTTGCGATGTGCAGGGAGTGCTCTAGGAGGTTCTGGAAGTTGTAGACCCTTTTGGGAAACAAATTCTTGCCAAGGGGTGATACATCCCTCAAGGAACGCTCAATCAAAATTTTAATGAGGGCATGATGGGCAATAGAATTATCCCTTACCCTCTGGGCTTTATGGGAATTTTGTTTTAAAAGATTTAACAAAAAATTTGGGACATTAACAGCTAACCCATGCCTCATATGTCTCAACAATTTAAAATGGTAGGAATGTAAATAGGAGAAGCGTCCCTCACAAGTTAAGTACCTGATTATGAATGCAACATATTTTGAATATGGAAAGGGCAGCGACACTCATTTGCATCCCTGTTTAGAGACCTCCAAGGGTCCATCAGCTAGTACTGTAAATTCTGCCCTAGCAGAAACAACATCTGAAGAGAAATTTTCTATTGCTGTAGGAAGCTTGGTTAGTTCAGCAATTCGTTCTTCTGTTACAGCCACTATCAGAGCCCATACTGAAGCTTCCCCTTCTGAAAGAGTTCTTAAAAATTCACCAGTAGCCTCTTCGTTAAAAGAATCTAACCTCAGAAAATAGTTTAGCCAACCACAATTGCTAAATGTTTGAACTGTTTGAGGATTTTGTGTTAAGAGCTCATGAGCTATAGGCTCATGTCTTACCAATTGACCACCCATATTCACAAATTTCCTTTCTGAGATTCCTGCAACTCAAACATTTTCTAAAAATTCAAAAAAAAACTTGTCTACTTTGTTTCTTTCTACTTCTTTCTTTCCCGCCGTCACTTTCTCTACTTTTCCGAGAATGACTCAAAGAATATTTGTATGAAATGATTGTTAGGAACTACTCATATCAAGCAGTTTAATGTTATTTTAGGATAAAACATGCAGCCAAACTTGGAAAGTACAAGAAAATTAAAATATCTTATCGGTTGTGACAGTGACATAAGAAAAGGTTTGAAATGGATTAACCCCACCCCCTACTTAAAATATGACGTGTCCACACATGTGCGAAAGGGTAGGCGAAGAATGGGTGATAATGACTGATATGTACATAGTAGTTGATGAATTAATGAAATAAATAAATAATGTGATAACAAAAGATATCGTGTATCTTTTAATTAATGCTCGTACATGCTAGGAAAGATCATAGTGCACCATGAATGAGGGTGGTACAGCAGGATGGATGATGTGGGAGATAAGAGAATGAATGGTGGTGATGGATGGAAAACGGAGAACGTGGCTCCCTTAAAAAAGAAACATTTATTATGGGCATGCAACGTGGAATTTAAAGAGATGTTGTAGGAGAAAGACAGAAGCCTTTCACTGTAGGAAGATCAGTGGCCGCATTTGAAACAAACTGCTGCATAAATTCATCTTTTGATGCTAGATTATGATACAACTGAAGACGGTGTCCATTAACTAGTAGCTTGAATTGAATTGGATCTATTGTAGCCAACTGCACTGAGCCATTATCAAACACATTTTTTATTTCATAAGGACCAAGCCATCGTGTGGTTAGCTTACCTTGGTTTTCCTAGTACCTAGAGTCATAGAGAAGTGCCCAATCACCGACAGAGAATTGCTTAGTTCTGATATGATTGTCATGCCATTTTTTTCTTTGCTGCTAGATAGCTTCAGTATGCTGCAGGGCAGCTTTCCTCATCTCATCCAATGCATTCAGCTGTAGGAGGCATTCCTTTTGAGCTTCTAAAATATCAATGTTAAGCTTGAGAGCAGTCCTCAAGGTCTTATGCTCAAACTCTAATGGCAACATGGCAGTCTTACCATAGAGTAACTCAAAAGGAGTAAACACAATACTTGTTTTCCATATTTTCCTATAGGCCCAGACTGCTCCAATCCTTCTTATGTAATTTGACTATCTTTGTAAGGATTGCCTCAATTTCTCTATCAGTAACCTCTGCCTGACCATTGGCTTGAGGGTGATAGGGGCTAGACTTTTTGTGCCTGATCTTGTAATCATTCATTAATGTAGTGATTAAATTTGATGTAAACTAAGCTCCTTGATCAGTAATAAGTTCCCTTGGGACTCCAAACCTTGTAAAAATTTGCTCATATAGGAACTCAACAACTTTATTGTCATAAGCATGTCATTGCTTTTACTTCAACCCACTTGGTTACATAATCAGTACAAACCAGAATGTATGATTTTCCATTGGACAGAGGATCAATAGGCCCAACAAAATCCATGCCCCACTTGTCAAAGGGATTAACTACCACTTGAGGATACAGGGCCATTTCATCAGACCTTGTTGGTATCCCCATGCATTGACATCTGTCACATTTCCTGGTGTAGGCTGCAACATCTTTTTGTAGTGTAGGCCAATATTATCCTGTATTAAGTACTTCCATAGCTATTCTCTTTGCTGCAAAGTGCCCACTACATGGCTCATCATGACAGGCATACAAAATGTCATAGGTCTCATCTTCCCTAACACACCTTCTCATAACTTGGTCGGGTCCTATGTAGAGTAAACAGTCTACAATCCATGAAAAGTTAATAATTTTCTCAACCAACAATTTCCTTTCCTTTGGTGAGAAGTGAGCTGGGATCTTGTTTGTTGCTAAATAATTTGCAATATCTATATACCATGGAGTTTGAGTAGTAATAGAAAATAGATGTCCATCAGGAAAGCTGTCATCAATTACCTCAAGGGTGACAGGTGTAGTTTTTTGAAGTCTTGACAAGAAATCAACCACCACATTAGCCCGACCTGACTTATCAATAACTATGATATCAAATTCATGCAACAATAGGAGCCATCTTGCTAATCTGCCAGATATGGCAGACTTATTCATGAGGTACCTTATTGCTGCATGATTTGTATGGACAAATATTTGATAACCAGTGACATAATGTCTAAACTTGTTTAGGGTATATACAACTGCTAGCAATTCTTTCTCTATGATAGTATAGTTTAATTCAGGGCCTTGAAGATTTTTGCTAATGAAATATATGGCATGCTCAATGGAATTATTTTTCTGTCTTAAAACAGCTGCAATAGCATAATCAAAAGCATCTATATATATGAAAGGGAAAACTTCACTTTGGTCCTTGAAGAACAGGTGCTTGAGTAAGTAAGTTCTTAAGCTGCAGGAAAGATTTGTCACAGGCCTCATTCCAAGTAAATTCAGAATCATTAGTCAATAAGGCATATAGTGGACTGGGTATTTTGTTGAAATCTTTGATGAATCTTCTATAATATCTAGCATGTCCTAGGAAGCTTCTAACATCCTTTTGTTTTATATGTGTTTGCAAAGTTAGAATAACTTCAATTTTTGCAGGATCAACCTAAATTTCCTACTTGAGAGATATGATGGTGTAAAACAATTCCCTCTTGCATCATCATAAAGCACTTCTCACTATTCAAAGACAAATTTTGCTCCTAACATCTTTTCAACACTTTTTCCAAATTGGCTAATGCTTCTTCATAAGTAACTCCATAAGTAGTGAAGTCATCCATGTAGATTTCCATAGTATCATGAGAAATGTCAGCAAAAATACTGATCACTTCCCTTTGAAATTTTGCTGGTGTATTACACAATCCAAAAGGTAAGACAAAGTAGGAAAAAGTACCCCATGGACTGGTAAAAGTTGTTTTATCTTGATTCTCAGGGGCAATTCTTATTTGATTATACCCACTATATCCATCCAAAAAGGAGAAATATTTTTTACTAGATAATGAGCCTAGCACTTGGTCAAAAAATGGCAGTGGAAAGTGATCCTTTTTAGTTGCTGTGTTCAGCTCCCTGTAGTCTACACAAACTCTCCATTTTCCACACTTTTTAGGAATAATCACCAATGGAGATACCCATTGACTATCAAAAATGGGGTAGATGAAGCCAACATCAAGCGATTTTTGGAGCTCTATTTTAACTATTTCCCTAAGTGTTGGATTTATCCTTCTTTAAGGCTATCTAACAAGTGAACAATCTTCCTTAATGTAGATCCTATGAGTACAGAGCCGAGGATCTATTCCCTTCATATCCCCATAGTCCCATGCAAAAATTTTGTGTTGTTCTTGCAACATTGTGACTAGGACAACTTGTTGAGATTGAGACAGTTTATTATTGATATTCAGAAAATGGCCTGGGGACATTTCTACTTGCTTGATAAGATCTTTCATGTAAGCTATTGATAAAGGTGGTGTATGTATTTCATATGGAAGAAAATTATGATAAACTACCAGAGATTCAGGTGGCAGGCTCTCAGAATTCAGTTGTTGTAAAAAACACTGCTAAGGACAATTATCTGGAGCAGATGGGCTACTCATATTAGAGTTGGACTGTAAAATGTGTAAAAGTAGGTCATCCTCACTCTGAAGCTAGGAAAATGGATTAGTTTGAAGCATCATTAGTTGAGCTAATGAATTGACTTATCTAGTTTCTTCTCCTAAATCTAGCCAAATTGGTTGAGACAAGTCTAGCTAAGGTTGAGCAAGTGGGTATAAAGCCAATTTATTTCTTAACTAACCATCAAATATTGTCATATCTCCTGAATGACATCCTATAAAAGCATCAGCTGTAGCCAACCATGGTCTACCTAGGATAATAGGATATCCTCCCAAAATTGCCTCAGTGGAGAATATGGTGAAATATGTTGGGTATTCTGAAGACTCAATGATGATAATAACATCTTCTACCATTCCATCAAGTTTTATTGTGGAACTATCAACAAGCTATACGACAGTAGGTGTAGACCGAATGTTTAGGATATTCAAATACTCCATTGTATTCTTGGTCATTACATTGATGGCTGCACTAAGGTCAATCAAAACATTCTTTACTATTTAGCCATTAATATTTATTTGTACCACAAGACTCCCAAGGTCAGTATATTTTGGAATGACTACCTTCCCTAACATAATATCTGCCAACTATCCTAGAACATGGATAGTTTGGGGATCCTTTTTCTTTCTTCTTGGTTTCTTTAAACATGCCTCTTAATGACTTTTCCATAAATTGGGACATCTTTAATGGCTTGAAAAAAAGGAATTTGAATGTGTACATTCTTTCGTTGATCTAGGATATCAAAAGTAGGCTCTTCCATAGACTTGGATGTAGTAGTTTGCAATCTCTGAGGAAAAGGCAGTTTAGCCTGATGCTGCAAGATAGGCTCCTTAGAGACAGTATCTGATATAGGTATATGTTCTGCATGATCAGTAGGTTGCTCAGAGGTAGAGTTTGGAATCTTTGTTATTACAGGTGGCTATGGAGCAGGGAGAGTGGTTCCAGACCTAAGATGGATATCATGAATATTCAGGGCATATGCTGGATACTGATTGGCTTCTGCAAAATACATTGGTTGTTGTTGCTATTACTGTTTATTATTAGGATTTGGAAATGGTTGAGTGGGCATAGGAATTTGTTTTGGAGGACCAGTATTTGCTGCAGGTGCTGTAGGAGGTGGCATGAGAGTTGGAGGTTGTGGTTGCTGAGGCTGCAGGGGTCCAGAGGATTGGTTTTGCATTTCCTGTGGACTTCTCCATTGAGGATTCTGCTACCAGTTACCTGGGGGTGGAGTCCATTGTCCTTGTGGCTGTTGCCAACCTCCTTGAGGATATTTCCATTGAGGACTCTAATAGTTAGGCTAGTGTGGTTGAGAAGTATTCCAAGGTGGTGATGGGCCATATGTAGGTTGCCATTGGTTATTGTAATTAGAATAAGGATTACCAAAAGTCAAAGGATCTTGAGGCATACCTTGTCTTTGAGCCCATGGTCACCTTTTTACGACGAAGAATTCTTGGTCATCATCACTTTCTACCATCTTAAAGTGAGTATGTAACTACTTAGCCTCCTTGTTAGCCACCATCTTACATCTGCAATCATGTTTCTTCTGTCTACAATGTGGACAGAACTAAGCCAAGATTGCTTCAGCTTCCTCATGTTTCTTCTGAGGTTGCATAGTATCCAACTGTGTAGCCATATTATTTATGATATCCTACTTGAAATTAGACAGCAAATTTGTGATCTCCATACGTGAAACTCCATTAATAGAAGACTTTCTCACTATGGCTTGATGACCTCTACCCTTCTTAACAATTGCTTGAGAGTAGTTGAGACATATTTTCTTGATATCATCCTAAGGAAGTTGGGTTATATCACCTCCCCCCATCAGGTCTAGGGCATCTATACAGGTATCACTGATTCCCCTTAGAAAAAAATAGTTTCTGAGATTCTTCATTGAGAGTATGGTCTAAATTATTTTTCATGGAAAATAAGAATCTTGAGATATAGTCCTCCAAGCTTTCATCCTCCTTTTGTTGAATTCTGAATATATCATCCCCCTTACTACCACTCTTACAATATTCCTTGTATTTCTCAAGAAATTTTGTTTGCATGGCTGCCCAACTATCAACAAAACCTCTTCCCAAACTCATAAACCATCTAAGGGATCCTTCCTTCAAAGTGGCAGGAAACAACTTTAGCCTGTGAGCATTTGAAGTGTAATCATAGCTATGATAGAGGATGTCAAACTCAAACAAGAAAGTGTTTGGGTCTTCTATAACTAGTCCATAGAACTTGGGAAGTAATGAAGAAGGAATATTTTTAAGGTTATCATTATCTTGCTAAGAAATGATGGGGAATTCAAAAGCAGGAGGTTGATTAGGTGGATTACGTGCCATATTTGCTTGCTGAAGTATTAGAGAAAATGGATTTTCCTCAGGTTCTTCATCAGCTGGGTCAAATGGTAATTCAACAAATAAGTTTTTAGGAAGGAACCTTCCCAGAGTGTCTCTTCTTCTATGCATGCAATAGAATGAACCCTAATTTGAAGGAATTTGAAAATGCTTGAATAACAGACTAAACTACTGCTAACAATGACTATGACAATTTCTTATCTTGACACCATCCACAACAATGGTGCCAAAAATGGTCACGCCTACAAAAGGATATAAAAATCATGAAAAATCCTAACTTGGGAATTGGACATTCCAGCAAGTGACTAATATCTTCTTATGGTCATTCATTTACTTTGTCAAACCAGGGAATGTATACTTGAAATGGAGTGGCACTATATGTGCACTAAGAACTAGTTTTAGTCACGATTTACCAAAAATAAATGTGTGGAAGGAATTCTACTTATGCTATAGGAACATAATGTAAAACCTTCTAAACTTAATCAAAGTAGAAATCATGATGACTATTACTAAGAGACAAACTATGAACTGGCCTTATGTTGCAGGGACAATATAAGACTGAGTTTGTGTTGAAACTTTCCAGAATGAAATCTAACTTATGATCAATAGGAAATAAACAGCTAACTAACTAACTACATATACTTACTAAGCGGGCCCCCTTAGCAAGCATCAACCAGCTATGCAAGAATTGAACTCAGAACTTCATAAACTTTTATTCATAAACTCAGAATGATATACATCGTTCTGCTCATATGAAAACAACATAAAACTCTATCTCTTATCATAGTACTAACTCTTACATATTTTTCTTCTTATTATCATACTAACTTTTACATGCTATGCTTCCTCACTTGCATAGGAGGAACACTTATTTTAACCAGAAAAGCAGCTAACTACCTAACTCTAATAGAGAAAGACGTGGACATAAATGTATCCTGAAACGGAGGAACAAATTTCTCATAAATGAAAACATATCCGTTCAACCCAATCCAGAGAGAATTTAGCATTCCACTCTTTCCAGATTAAATGATCATTTAGGTTTCTTCCCAACAACCTGGACAAAGAGTTTTTGTTGGAACAACTTCCTCGACGTCGTGCAGAAAATGGACTTTACTACAGGGCCGAGATCTACTACGCTTGACTCATTCATACTCCCTTCAATAACCTACGATGCACACGACAACATAAGCAAAAGAAAGCATGTGTGGCAAACAACACGATACATTCATTAATCACATATTAAATATATTTCATTATTCAAAAACCATATGCATTATACTAGTCATTCTGGAGGTCAAACAGGGTAATTAATAAGACACATAGAGATGTTAAGCTACAGGAATATAGGAATGCATTGCTACATGATACTACCCAAAAGTCTTTAATAAAAGAGTTAAAACATCCATTAGCAAATAGAGTAGAAATATTAACAATACATCAAAATACTCATATTATGAGAATATCCTGAGCTCATCAACATCATTATCTTGACTTGGGTACATCCCTAAACCAACTCAAAATCATTTTTTTAGTTAGGTGTGTTTGGATGAATCCTTCTACACACACTTAGTTAAATTATCACTTATTTGAACAATTTTATCCTAAAGATCACATCTAACATCTTAGGGTTTACTATCCAAATCAAACAATAAAAAACAAGCCCTAAATCTAGCATTGATCTAAAGTCCCTAAACGTTCAACACTCATATAATTTACCCCTTTCATCCTTCATCTCGTCATTAGTCCTAAGAAACTTAGAGGTCACTTTTGCAACAAGGTCAAAAGACAAGAAGAACATGAAATATAAACTTGCTCCATACATCATGAGTAATCCAAATCAACTAATGTCGATTGATTATCAACACTCACATCTATACAATCCGTACATAGGATCATTATCTCCTACAAACCTCAGTGGAAGAACAAATGTGAGTATGCCTAGTCAAAATATTGGAACACCTTTCTCGATGGTAGATCTAAATCCAAAACTACAAATCTATCAACTAAACACCCAATGCATGAGCCTTCAAATGAACAACATCATCCCATCAAATCCCTACATTCTAAATGTGAATGTACCAAGTACAACATTACCTAACATGAACATTTTGAATCCAAACTTGGCAAACTTTGGGATAGATATGTTTTTGAATCACACAAATGTTGTTCAAAGTCCAAACATGATGATAACGACTCCATGTATTGATCCAAGTCAAGGTAACACCATGCAATATAAAAGTTACCTAAATCAAGGCAATATGATTCTCAACATCAACAACCCATAATGCCAAATTTGAACATCATCCCAAGTCAGAACATTGTCCAAAATCAAATTTTCCATGATCCCATACAAACACCACAAGTGTACATCCCAAAATCTGCTTGAACCAAAGCCAAATCAAGGGAGTCAAATTCAAAATCAACATCAAGTTTCGCTAGAACAACTTGCTTCACATGCCAAACTAATTGAATTATTGAGCCAAGAGATATCTTCACTCCAAAATCAATACACTCTTCCACTTGTTAATCCATGTCATCAAATCATTGAGTTGTGTCCACAACCACATCAAGAACAATATCTCCAATGTCAAGAAGTTAGATATCAAGATTGACCACATCAAAAAATACACCCCCCATGACATCTCAAAGATCAATCACCACAAGGTCAATTTAAAGTACAAATCTGACAAGGTAACAAGTAAAAGTACATACCACTTGGGAGACCAATCGAATCAATCCTACAACAATTGGTACAAGAAAATATCATCAAGCTCCCCATCTATGGGAACTATCAAGAAACCCTAATTAAACCACCAGGGTATAATGAGGAGCACCATTGTGATTTTCACAAAACAAAGGGACACACAACATCAAGTTGTATTTGACTCAAAAATATCATGCAAGAATTGATTGATTGAAAGATAATCACTATTGGGGATAATGATGAAAATTCAACGATTGGTGATAGCATTGACAATCTCCCCACCACAATTGTTGAAAATAATGTTCAAGATCTATCCATCAAGAAGCACATTGAAGATGTTTTGATCTCATCCGAAGATCAAATCAACATATATCAAGAGTCACTTTTCAATGATGATCAAAATCCACCAACAATATCCAACAATGATCCAATTCAAGAAATGTCAACATCACTTGACCCTATGGTTGAAGACATTCACAATCTCTCCACCACAATTGTTGAAAACAATGTTCAAGATCTCTCAATTAAGGAGCACATTGAAGATGCTTCTACCCCATCCGATGATCAAATCAACATACATCAAGAGCCACTTTTTAGTGATCTATTTCAAGGAGTATTGGAATTATTTGATCCTATTGGCATAATCCATGACCCATCAACCACTGATCATGTTGAAAATGTCTCTACATCACCTTATGAGTTAGAGGACATATCTCAAGAATTTATCTCAAAGCATGATCCACATATTTCACCAGGGTCTAGCAATGGTCCTTTCAAAGACATGTTAACACCCTTTGACCTCATGGTTATAGATGCCGAAAGAATCCTCAACTCAACACTTGATCTAAGTCCATTCAAAGATCAAGAGGATATTGAGCCACTTCCCATTCCTAATAAAGATATCCAAAGATCATTTAAAAGTGACCCATGTCAAGAACATGATCCAAAGCATGTCAAAAGAAATTATGAAATTATTCAAGATCAAGAATTCGTATCTCCAAGATACTATAATGATCTAATGGACACTCTCCTATCTATACAAGATGTCACAAATAATGATCATATCCACATAGCACATACTCCTCCATCTACCCATGAGATGCTTTCTATGGATGGACACATAGATGATCTTCATTTAGAACATGATTCTCTTACTCTTGATATTATTACACAAAAAAAGTAGGTTATTGAGTTGTCAACATCAGGATTAGACATATCCCAAATTCAGACTGAGGACATCATGTATGAAGATACCCAGCAATATCCACTCAAGGAAACAAGTTAGATAGAACAGTATAATCCAGAGTTAGTAGAGCATCCAATCGAAATAGCATCATCTACAATGGTCATTTTTGAGAGAATGCATTCTAAACAAGATCTCTCAGAACAGGTGGAATCAAAGCATGAAGGTACTACTACCACCATACTGGGGGAACTTCGTCTCAAGCAAACATCAACATAGGGAGCACAAAGAATACTTATGATGAAACCGATGCCAATACTACAACCAGACACATTATGAATCTTCTTCCACCCATCACCCCATCCATGAATTGGGACCAACTTCGAAAGGAAGATTTGAATCAAAGTATGAAGAACACTATCAAAGAAAAATAATCTGAGAAGCATAATGGAAAAATCAAATACAAATGGATACCAAAGAATACAAAGAAATATTATCCCTATCAAACTCCATTAGTCAAAGAAACTATGGGGAAAAATAAAAATGGGAAAAGTATCCATCAAGGATGTCCACAAAAGAAAAAGCAGGCTTTTCAAGTGACGTACAAAGTATATCAAGCAGTTGGTCCTAATTCCATGCACACTTTCGTATCCACCCATTATTGCTCATCTTCCCAAGTTTGGAGAATCAAAGGTTCCAAACTATCAACCAATCCATCTCTTATCCCTAAATACACTCCATCCATGCCTCCACGCATGATATCCATTTCTCACATTGACCATGTATTGGAAATGACCCTTCATCATAAGGATTCAGGAGGCACTCTATCACGATGTGCACACCAAGACAAAGTCAACTCTAGTATCAAAGAAGAAGATCAAGAATCTCAAAAGTTGTATTCAAGTGCACCTATCTTGGCAAGACAACTTCTTCAGGTAGGATAACGATGGAAGATTATGACAGGGCCATCTACATCAACAACACCTTGTGATTCAGCATGAGCTTAAAATCTTTCAAAAAAATAAAAAAAATTAGAAAATATGAAAGAAAAAAAATTTAGAAAAAGGATTGAAAACAGTAAAGAAAAAAAATCGTCCTCTAGTGAAAACCGCATGGGTGGTGCTTTGGGAAAGACCATGATGAAAACCTAGCAAATAGGCATCATGTGTAGAATCAAGAATCTACATGCACCACTTCAGGGGAAAGCACCTCATCCCATCCATAATAAATCCATCATTCCATCCATCTTAGCCATGATATATCCACTCATCCATAAACCATTTATCCAATCCATTTTTATCCATCTGCATCCATCATCCAAGTTATCTTGATTTTGATGAAAGTTTGGGGCACACTTCATGCTTGCTTATGGTAATCATCTTGGCATGGGTCATTTTCATTAATCCTATCCTATGCAGTATTATCTAAGCCACGAAAAATTATCCAAATTAGCATCCTTTATCTTCACACCTTATCTTATCACAAGATAATCCTTGACATCCTTTGTGTGCTTACCATATCCATCCATCCATACACCTATCCAAGCATCCATCCATAACATTTCGTACATTGCTGGACACTGGGGGCAGATATTTAGATCTTGCTTGAAGAATAAATCTTGATCTATATCCTCCAACTTATGTGGTGATCTGAACATTGGAAAATGTGAAACCAAATTGGTCAAAGCATTTATGATCCAAAATCCAAATCACTAGCCCATGGCATATTTTGACAAGAATATTTTCCTTATCAAGCTTCATCTTTCATCAAACATCAATCCAAACAATCGATATCAGTCACATCTAATTTTCACGTTAACATCACATCAAATCATTCAAACAACTTTTGTTCCAAATCAAGCTTCATCAATCATGATCAATCAAATCTAATTCATCATCATCTCAAGATATCATTCCTAATCATTGTGTTACTTAACACTATGCTTGCATTGTTGTGCATCCTCAACAATGTTATCATCATCAGTCCTGATCAATCAATCCTTGCATTGTTGTGCATCCTCAACAATGTTATCATCATCAATCCTTATCAATCAAATCCTTGCATTGTTGTGTATCCTCAACAATGTTATCATCATCATTAATCCATCAATTCAATTAGTCAACCTTAGCTTGGTCTTCAACAAAATCCAAAAATAGAGTGCCACACATGTCCATATCCAAATCATCAAAATCATGCGAAAAATCCAAAAACACCAAAACATATCAAAAATCCAAAAACACTCAAAAAATTAGAAAAATATCAAAAAAATTGGAATCCAAACTATGTTTCCTTTGAGCTTAAATGTAGGCAAGGCTAATCTTTGATGAGCCCCCGAGACACAAAACCCAAAAACATTCATAAAATCTCACAAAATCCAAAAACATTTGAAAACATAAAAAATAAAAACATGTGAAAAATCCAAAAACCCAAAAATAGCCTCAAAACATTCCAAAAATGTCAAAAAAATCCAAATATTTGAAAAATTCCATCCATCCTGTTTCGCTTTAACCCACAATAATCAATCATCCATAATAAATTGATCGTCACCTCATCCTTTGGCAACACAAATAGAAACAATCAACAATTGGCAAAAGCAAACTTCAAACGTAAAATCAAAATCGAAACAACAAACTTTTAAAAACCAAACCTTCATCATTCACAAACATGTCAATCGACCTTGTATCAACAACCTTTCAAACAAACCTATCAACTTGCCACCATCTGCTAGCATGCCCTTTGATGTATCCTTCCTACAATGGGCATTATCTTTTGGGAAAACACTTTAGATAAACAAAATGACATGTTGCCATCCACTAATATGTCCTAGGATTTATCCTTCCTACAATGGGCATTATCTTTTGGCAATAGTTTCATTTTTTAACTTAAAACAAAACACATCCCTTTGGCTCAAGGTATGAAGAACATTGGATTGTTTGCGTACTTGATCTTTTCTTTTGATTTATCTTATTGCGCTCATTCCAAGGACCTCTCGATGATATCCGAATGAAGGATTTAGAGAGATAGGAATGGGGCAACAATCATTATCCTTTTTTCTATTGTGCTTATTGGACATTCTTGTAATATAACTTGGTAAATAATTTCTTTGTTAGGTACATCCTATCAAGGTTTCCATATATCAAGTGTGAACAAGAATACTCCTATCTATTTGTTGATTCAAAGTCCATTGCACTAGGTAGAATGCCATCCTATTTTTTTATACCTTGATGCATTGTGTTTATGTGTGTTATCAAACATAAGGTAAGTAGCCCTTTTAAAATCCCAATCCTTCATAAGATAAACATCATCTATAACCATTCATCATCTATCATCATGTATCATCTCTAATAAGATCTCGTCAGATCATGGACTTGTTGGATCCTCTTGTCATCATCTCATTTCTTCTTTCTTCTCTCCATTCTAACATAACATCACTAGTGCATCCATCCTACATCCACAAACCATCAACATTCTGCATATATGATGTAGGAGCATCCAGTGGTGTGAGGGAAATCTTGCATCACCCAAAAAGATGCTTTCCATTTATGTTCCTTTTTTTTCTTTTTGTAGATGTTTTTTCATTTCTGGATACCCTTTTCGTCGAATAAGAGTTTCCAACTTTCAAAACTATTTTTCTGCTTTTTCTGCTCAACTGCTATTTTTAGCAGTGTGAATTTTAAGGCATGGGAAGACAAAAATTTATGGGAAGGTTCATGATGGAAAAATAAGCACTTTGGCAAAATAATCATGTCAAGATCATTCACGGTTTGAAAGTTATTCAAGTTCCAGTTTCTGTTTTTTGCCCTAAAAAACCTTCCAAGTGCAATTTGAGGCACTAAACGGTCCTGTACGGACCCAAAAAATGTTAGAACTAGTCAAGTGGCTTCTTAGCACGTTCTTCACTCCGATACCTTTCCAACGGTGCAAACAGTTCGAAAAACAGAGTCCTGGATCAAAAGTTATGGCTTCCGGAAGTTGGCCGATTTTTGGAAAATTACCATTTTCGAATTAGGACTCAATGTTTGAATTTCAAATTGTAATTTTTGGCGCCTAACCACCAAAACTCTTATCTTGAATGTTTTTTTTGGCTCCAAACTGAAAAGGGGCTATTTATGGGCTAGTTTCTGATTTTTGGATAGCTTTTTAGGGAGGATGAGAGTTCGCATGTTGGGAAAGGGGAACTTGGGTAGTTTTCTAAAACTTTGGTAATTTTCTGTAGCTTGCATGTATCACAGAGCTTGAGAATTTGAGATCCTTTGCATGTAAGAGTTCCATATTTTTGAATAAAATATTATTCTCTATTCTGTGAGTGTTTTTCTGTGTCTCGGGTTTGCTCCCTCGTCAATATCATCCCACATGCATGTTCATCACCATAATATAGATCTGTTAGTCTAAGCATCTCATAAAATCATACATTTTCATAAAACATCCATTGCATAATCCTAGCATATCACATTATCCATCTCATCCATCTCACATGCATTGTATTATCGTCATTTAAGTTGTTTAGGATAATATAGATTGGTTATTGTAAGCATCTTAAAACCATCTCATTTGAATCATCATCATAACCATCCATTTTGAACCTCATTATCATGAGATCAACCCTCAAACTGAATCTTTTTGCTTGATCTCTCGAGGGGGCAATGTACTAGTGTACTTCTTTCCACTGGGGCATCCAAAAAAAATCATAAATTTTTTGAATTTTGATTGCGACAAGTTTATTCTTTGAACCAACGCAACAACTACATTGCTTCAAAGAGGGAAAAAATGTAGACATGCAAAATTGGCATAGTGCATTTGATTAGGTCATATTCATCCATTCATCAAATAAATCAAGTTTATTTGTTCAATCTCCTAAAGTCATCAATTTAAATTAAATAAATCAACTTGATCCTAACATCACCCTCCTTGATTTAAATAAATCAAACCTTTATTTAATTAAGTATGAAATCACCTTTCATCTCCCTTTGATTTAATTTAAATTCCTAAATCTAAGTCAAATGGGTCAAAGCCCCTAATCATAATCTAAGTTAATCTAATCATGATTAATCTAATCTAATCACCCATCACATCCTCTAGCTTTTCCCACTTGCACAAATAAATCAATTTATTGATTTATTAACTCATCATTTTCTTTCAACTTGGCATAAAAATGGAATATTCCATCAAGTTTGAATTCAAAAACAAGTTGACATGTACATCCAACAAATCATTTAAGAGGTCTTACATGTCTCTTACATGTCCCTTTGCAAAGGTCAAACTTAGCATTTAACTCTCAAATTCAAATTTGAATCTCCCCCCTCTTTGCACATTCTTCAAAAATTTCACATTCCTCAACCATTCACAAGGTGACAAGTGGCTTCATCTCATTGGTCAAATCTTTATCCCACATTGGTCCCTTTTGAGCACTCTTTTAGCTTGAGAATCTATAAATGGAAGCTTCATCCTTAAACAAACCAATCTACAATCCTCATTCAAAGTTACTCTATTCAATGGAGAGCTAATTTTTTCCATTGCATCCTCATCATTGGCATTATCAAGGGTTGGGAAAGGACTTCTTTCGACATCAAAGAAGCGCCAATCCACTATGGGATAGATATGTTTCTTTCTTTTATGCTCTCAATTAGTTTGTGTTGTTATCTTTTGTATGAAGACATGATCCATTATTTCATAGGAGCATTTAGTGAGTTTGCATAAACTAATCCATGCTATGGAGTTTAAGCTTTGTGCAGATTTGCAGGGTGCTCATAGATAGCACTAAGGATTCAAGGCATTTATTTAGCTAAGAATCAAATTTAGATTCTTTAGTCATATGTTTTATTAGAATTTAAACTATTCCTAAATTATTATTTATGACATAACTATGTGGATGATGGCCCTTAATTCTTATATGACTAAGCACATATCTAAACTCTTTTATACCACAAACTATAGATGATTATTTCTCCTTTGACCTATAGGGCCTTGTATATTATTTATGTTACTTGCAATATTTTTTAACTCTTTTCAATAATTACAATCATTTCTATCATGTTTAAATGACCTAAAAAATTGTATCTCTTGTTCCCATGACCTATAGGTGTTCATATATTGCTTCTTTAACATAAAGGATTCACCATTTATTCCACATCTTATATATATTATTTATTTTGTTCAAGGTTAAAAATTTGAATTTCGTCTGTATTACCAAGGGAACTTACATATGAATAATAGATATCTTAACCATATGTGTATCTCATATGTAAAAATTATATTTGTTTATTCCTCATCTTATTTAGGTTCGCCTTGCTAATAATGTTTGTACCTATAAACTATTTTTCGATAATTGTCTAGGCTTTATTGGTCAACAATATAGGTCCTCAAGATAACATGTTGGTCAAGTATTTTACCATTATAATGGATTTAATTTTAGGTGGTTATATGTTTTATCATTACAATCATATAAATTTAAGTGAAAATATACAATATTAATAGATCTTATAAATTTATATGAATACAATAATACAAAAGTGTAGAATTGTTTTAAAAGATGTTAGATAATCTAAGAAATTTAATTTCACTATTGTATTTCCTTCATCTACAGTAACTATTCAATTTATCTTATTTCATTGGTTAATTAATTTAATTCATAATTTTTCTTATTGTTAGATTCATAGAATTAAATTTAATAGGATTAATTAAATTATTTAATTATTCTATTTATATGGTTATCACTTAGTTTATTCATAAGTTGTAACCATATGGGATTTTCACTTTGGATTAAATTGAAAGACAATCTTGTTAATCACTTATATTAATGTTTTTATCCTCTTAAACCTTAAATATTTAATGTTTAAAAATATGATATATTAAATGAGAAGAAAATAGGTATAGTTGAGTTTGAGTTTAGAATGAACAGATTAATCAAAGAATTCTTTTGGAATTATTGTTAATATTTAACCCTAAAAATTTAGAATTGTTATTTTGAATTTTAAAGGTAACATTAAGAATTAGGAATTAAATTCATTATTTCAAATTTTACTCATAAATATTATTTATTGATAAATGATTTGGAAATAATGTATTTACTTATGTTACAATAATATTATATATTCATATGACCCCAGTTGATAAGATATTGGCCCGCAAAGAGGCCAATATTCTAATAAAGTTGATAAGATATTGGCCTGCAAAGAGGACAAATGGATACCTCCCACAGTGAATTGTTTCAAATGAAACTATGATGGGGTCTCAAGGGGTAACCCTGGAAAATCTGGGGCTGGTATAGTTATAAGAGATTCAGATGCTAAAATTGTTAAAGTAGCTTGTAAGATGTTGCCAGTGGGAACAAATAACATGGTTGAACTTGAAGCCCTTAGTATGGGCTTGGATCTTGCAAGGTCCCTTCAAATCAACTCTTTAGTAATTGAAGGTGACTCCATGGTTGTTTTTCATGTTCTTTCACTACAAAAATATTATGTTTGGCAGCTCCAATATTTATTAGACAAGGTGCTAATTCAGTTAAAATGGTTCAATGCATTCTAAATATTCCATTGTTATAGGGAAGCAAATACCTTTTTCTATTTTTTAGCAAATAAAGCTATTGATGAGGAATTATCTCTTACATTTTTTAAGAAGGATGATCTCCCTTTGAATATATGATGAGATTTCACAATCTGAAGTCTTTTGATGGCTTTTGTCTGAATTTCGCTCCACATTTGGCAGTCTTATGATGAGATTTCACAGTTTGTATTCTTCCTTCTTACTGGGACTGTGGCTCAGTGCTTATTCTTGATCTGTACAGTGGGGATGGATCTTGTAGCCTTATTATTTGGTCACCTACTCCATGGTATATCAGCATCTGGTGTGGGTGTTTTTTTTTCCTTATATATTTTATTGATCAATGTCTTCACTATCCCACCGATTTTTCTTTATATGGTTATATGCTTACATTGCAAATATTTCTTATTTGCATGGTTGATGTTGGCTGTGAGAAGGTTTATATTAGATGTGGTTTTTTGTCTTTCATTTGGATTTTCTGAGTGTTATTTATAGTCAGCTTCTCCATTCACAATTTGGTATCCATGGTTGGTGTCAGCGATGTGAAGGTCTATATCATAGTTGATTTTTCATTTGGCTTCTCTAAGTGGTGTTACAGTCAGCTTCTCCATTCACACTTTGATATTCATATATATATGAATATGGAACATTTGGTTTTTTCAAATAACAAAGTCAGATTGGTATCTTTTCAAAATGGCTCATTCGACAAACTGGTATTGGGTGGTGATAAGTTTGGAAGATAAATAAAGAAAGGAATCTGGAAGATAAATTAAGAAAGGAATCCTTCCTTAATGAAAATGATAGATTTGGTCAGATTTTTATCCTTGATGATGAGGACATTTCTTTTGCTATTCACAAGGTGGTTGGAAATTCATGGATCCAAGAAAATTCTAACTCTTCTCTTTCTGAGATTTTATCTCATTTTTTTACCATTCTTATGGGTGTATTTCTGGATGAAAAGTTGGTAAATATGCTCTCTAAAAAATTTGTGCATCCTGAGTTGCTTCATGCTTTAGATCTTCAGGAGGCCTTGGATAAGTACTCATTGGGTAATGGTAAGTTTCCTATCACTGGGTTTATTTCCAAAATTAATTTTGCTACTAATAGTTGGTTTGGAGATCTTTTAATTTGATGCTTATCAGGTCTAAGATTGTGAATGATGATTTTGAAGAAATGATATTCAAATGCAAAATCTTCAGTCATAAGCTTTCTCCTATAGTTCTATCCATGGGGGTAAATATTTTCCTTTCTCTCCACTTTTTGTTCAATGCTGCTACAAGATCCATCAAATTTTCTCCATTAGCTATGAAGATGAAGAAGAAGCTCTCATTGGATCATAAATGACCACTATCCCATTACAAAGCCAACCCAAGTTACCAAGTGGATGGGGTTGACCATGATCATTTTTTACCATCTTTCAATTGGATTTCTCTTTCTAAGGGTATATTGGTTGTATCTAGGATCTCTGTTTGGATTGATCCTTGGGTTTTATTTTGTAATTATTTTTTGTGACTTTTGTACTTTTGTTTGGAGCTATAACCAAAGGTTTTCTTCTCCTAGTTCATTCCTGTCGGTAGGCTCCCCTGAACCAGGATTTTGTATGAACTTTTTTCTAAAATTAATAAAAGATTTCAGTGGCTCAACCACTTATATATATATATATACATATACATATATATGTATATATATATATACATATATATGTATATATATATATATTAGATATATATACAACTTAATTTATCAAAAGGCTTAGATTTTCTTAATCTCATTTAGGAGTGAAATTGTGTGTTAATGTTATAGACAACTTTTTCTATTGATATATTTTATTATGAATATATAATAATTATTGTAACTCTTTAAACTTGCATAATCAACCTCCAAACTATATTAGATAATCATAGTATAATCTCATCTTACCTATTATGGTTAAATTTGTAATAAAAAAGAGGCTTTAATCATTTAATTAGGTCCTTTATTATTATTTTTGAATTTTATTATGAAAGAACTTGAACACTTACTTTTTATATGATCACACTTCCTCCATTCAAGATTGCGGTGATTCGAAAATAGTGAGTCTTCCCTTGTTTGAAATTAGAAAAGGGATTTGAAAACTTACCTTGTATATGTTTTCACCTCACCCATTAGGGATTTTGGTGACTATAAAATTGTGAGTGTTCACTTGAGTAAAAAAACTTAACATGTCATAGTGTTTAGTATGAATGGTGCATCTGGTTCACATTTATATCCCTTAACTAGATGTCAAAAAAATTGTCCTATATTGAAAATATATAATTTTATAAGTATTTCAATTGATTAAAACATATATAATTACATCAATATTGAAATATTTATAATATTTTTTATAATGAATCTATAATTTTAGAATAATTTAAATTTTGTATATAAAATATCAATGTTAGTAGTTACATGTTCTCTTAGAGTGCTTGGATTATAAACTATGATTCAAGGTATACTTCTTATTGTGAATATTATAAAAATTAGTAAAATAAAATATTAAAATCGCTCATTATTATTGTGATCTAACAATTTGTAATTTTGTGTCAAAAATTAGGGAAATCTAAAATAATAAGGAAATAACTAGAGGACATCAACTTCATTAAAATTCAAAGATAATAAAATAAATATAACCTTAAAAGAGGATTGAATATTATTATTAAATTTAGAGACTTTCACTATGACCATGAGTTGGATAAAATAGGATAAAGGAAAAATGGATAAAATAGAACTTGAAGAAAAATGAAAGAAGAGTAAATAAGATTCTAAATTTTATAAATGAATAAATTTTATAAATAAAAGGATGAGAAATCTTATTTTTATTGTCAACAAAAATGTTCTATTTGTAATTTAAGTAAAATAGCTTAAACATTGATTTGGTATTTTTTAAAGTAGAATTCAAAATGGTAAAAAAGGTGAATTACTGAGGGAAAATACCAAGCACGTTAGATGCATGGGATAACTAAGAGGGGGGTGGGTTGAATCAGTTGTATAATTCAGAACATTGAAAACCCTCATTAAAATTCATATCTACATTAGCCCTTAATCGGCCATTGAACACTTAACATGCATTAATAGAATGTAAACATGTAAAGCAGTAATGCAAATACATATAAACACATATGAACACAAGATTTACGTGGAAACCCCTAGAAGGGAAAAACCATGGTGAGTATCAACTCACTAATATATGAATTGCAACACTGAATAAAATAAGGCTCACTACAAAGGGCTCACTGCCCAAAAAAGATAAAGAAAGACTCACTATCGGTGGCTCACTACCAAAGGAATAACTATCCAAAAGAAAGAAGAATAGAAGAAGGGTTGACTCACTACCAATTTGAATTGCTAATAATGCATCTCTCATATGCCAAAGGTATAGTTCCACTAAAGCACAAAAACCTCATCAAAAATACTGAAATGTAGATACCTTCTTCTAACTAAATTAGGAAGTCATAGAAATTAAGGTTCACACTTAGATCATCACACTTTATATCTTTCACATCCTTCACATCACACACTCTTTGATCTTAATCCACACAACAATTCTTCTTGGATATATACCCTTCACAACCTAAAGTGCCATTATCTAACCCTTTCACTACCACATTTTCATATTAAATATTTTATACACCATTATCATCTAGGAGTTCATGTTGGAGCACTTCAAAAGATGTATAATCAGTTTCATTGAGAGGGGCATGGATATAGATTCTTACATCCTTGTAAT
>VDFB02058242.1:151468359-151618614 GCA_007258455.2 Sequoia sempervirens
ATTATTATCTGAAAATTAAATTTCATTTCAGCCTTTTACATTGCATTTTGAGTTAGCATAGATTTTTATTTCAAAATGTTAGTTTCACTCTTCTCCAAATTTGCAAAGAAAAGGCTAGTTAACAAGCATTCTAGTCCTTCATTCAATGCATTCCCTAGTTATGATAGTCTCTTAGAACAAGAGAATGAAAATGAAAACACTTGTCTTAAATGTACTCTCCCTCCTATCTCTCTTATTTGTGAGAATGATGTGTTAGAATTGAATTCAAACATAGATAAACATGTTGATGATAATTATACTTCTCCCGATACCTCTCCTTTTAGTGACGAAGGTATCTTGGAAAAAGAAGGTGCAATAATTGAGCATCATGAAGGTCTTGTTTGTTCTTCTCCTCATTCCCCTTGGGAAGATAGTATAACAATACACGATGAATGCATTGCAACCACTCTACCTAGTCTCCATTCATCTCCCAACACCTCCCCTATTTGTGACAATGCTTTCGTGAATGATCATGACAAATATATTTGTGAGGAGGATATGTTGGTATCATGAGACCCAATGATTGAGAGTTATAGCATTATTTCTCTCCTTCCTAATGTTCCTAACAATTGGAAGGGTCTATTTGAAAAACAAGATCCAATCATTGATACACATGAAAATCCTAGTTGTCCTCCCCTTCATGTCTCCCCTCTTTGTGATGAAGCTTCTTTACAACATCTAATCATGACATATGATGTACCTCTTGATTGTCACTTTCCTAAAAGCTCTCATACTAGGGTAGATGCTATGGAACAAGACAATGAGATTATGGAAAATAATCAACTTTTCCCCTCTCCTAATATGTCTCTTATTAGTGAAGACAATATTATGGTTTTACACGATCCAATCAATGAATAGCATGGGAATCTTATGTGGGAAAACATCATAGAACAAGACAATTCAACCATGGATAGCTCCCTTTCTTACGATGATGACATTTTGGAAGAACCAATCCTTGAAATTCAAGAACATTTGCATCATCACTCCCCTACAAATTCTTCTCCTATGAATACTATTATGGTGCAATAAAATGGTATGTGTTCCTTAGGGATACATAAAATTGAACCAAATATTTTGTTATGGGTTCTATGTGCTTCTCTTGCACTCTTACGATCTTTCACCTAAAAGGAGAGAGATAGAACCCCCAAAATTGAAGTGGTTCATTCAAATAGAGGATTGTATTATGTAATTAAGACTAAATGCAATGACATAGATGCAACTAAATGATGTAATTGACTAATTATTAGTGCAAAACTAATGTAATATGCAATGTTTGAAAATGCTGTGAGGTTTGCAAGAATGAACAAAAAGATGCACAAATGAACTCAGAAATGAAAGAGACTGAAAGGAGTGCACCTAGAAACATATTATAGATTTGAGAAGATTTAAAAATGTTTGAAAAATCACTAAAAATGACCAGTGGGACTCATTTTCCACTGATGGCGAATTAGTCCTATTGGTAAAATCACTTGAAATAGGTTTTTGACTGTCAGGAACTGGAATATAAAAAAACCACCTTTTTAAGCCTTAAGGTGAGACTCATTCACCATTGACTATGAATCATTCCTCCTCCAAAATTCTATGAAATCAAGGTCAATTTTGTAGCTCCAGATCTGTATTTGTCTTCTTGTCGGGTTGACAGAGTCCAATTTGTAGAAAAAGGACTGTAGGTTATCTCTAAGCTTGAAATAGGGTTTAGTTGACTTGAAACACTTTGTTGACTTCTTGTCCATTTTTCAACACCTAATTGCTTGAAAAATATGCATACAAAAGTCTACAAACACACATGCAAAAGGGGAAAAATGGTTAAGGGTTAGGTCATAGGGATTTTCCTTGGTCAAATCCCACTTTGGTAATCAAATCCTTAATAAAGAAATGAAATGAAATGGATAAGGAATGATGAATAAATAACATGCAAATGTCCTAAACACACGAAAACCTTGTTGAAGAATTCTAAAGATATGTCAATGGCTGCTCCAAAATACTTGATGAATGCTGGATTAAATGATGAAAAGTGCTTGAATGCTAATTGATGTTGAACGAATGCAAATGAATGGGGAGAGATACTTGAATGAATTAGATGTAAAATGGGTAGAAAAATACTTATTTATACACATTTTTGCCCTAATTTTCTGATAATACCTCATCACAGGCCGAGATAAGGTATTTCTAAATAAAAACCAAAAAGGATATTTGAATTATTTTGATTTTTGAGCCAAGAGGGACTCATTTTCCATGGGTCCCACCTTGGGCTTGTAAGTGGGTGTCAGGAATTAAGTCACATTTAATATTATTTATCATGTTTACATTCAAAAATATACTTAATTAAGCCTTTTGAGTGCATAAAAGGGTCAAATAAAGCACAAGAAAGGTGTAAATAGCGAAATCAGGCCAAGAAAAAGGATGAAATCTTGTTACAAGACTTTAAAAAACTTTAAAATAGGACTTGATAAGTGATGAAAAGGTGATTTTTAGGTGAATTGTAATGAAAAGAGTCTAGAAATGTGTAGAAATGTGTTACAACACTTCCCAACACCCTCACAAGACATCATAATTTGAATTTTTAGGACCTAATGTGAATATTTAAGCCACATAGCAACATTAAATCAAAGCAAGATAAGTCAAACATCATAGAAGAAAGACCTTAAAGACCATGAAAATGTCAATGAACCATTTTTCTATGGTACACACATCGAGACTGTCCAGGTTAGGAATGCACAAATGTCCATTAGATCCCCTTTGATCAATGAACCACATACATACCCAGTGGGACATCCTAAGAATCCTCTAATTCCTTACCCACCATCACATAAGCAACAAACTCAAAACCAACCCGAACTCATCCTTTACCCACCTAAGAATAACATTTCATACCAACAAAGTTACAATGACATTGCTCACATATATAATAAAGTATATACCATTTTCTAATCAAGCAGAAACTTTGTTTCCTTATCCAAATAAATAACATTAGTTGCTGCTCCTTGCCATGTAATAGTTGTAGAATAATCGCATACTCACAATTACATGTTTAGCATCCATTGCAAGGGACAACATACCATCATCCATTCCAACCTCACCTTGTCTTGCACTAAGTGGGGGAAAAGGGTTAGAAAGCCTTGTCCTTGTATGTCACTTGTTGTTTTCTCTTTTGACTAGTTGTTAACCTTTCATGAATGTATAAGATCAAGCTTGGGATGTGGACGATGTTAGAAACGAAGATCGGACATGCAAACTAGAAAATACCTTCCACAAGAGAAAAATAAAAAAATCAGAGCAATTTGCTTGAAGATGTGGGAATGAATAATATTAAGGAATTAGGAAAATACTAGAGATGAATTGCTTTATAGAATCAATGTATGCATAGCCCTAAAAGGAAACCCTAGTGTGCACACTTAATAATTAATAAATTATTAATTATTAATGTGCCTAAGTTTAGCTTAAGTAACTAAACTGATAAGTGACTTAATTAATTAACCAATATGATTAGATTAATTAAATGAAATAACTTATTACTCTAACACCCCTCCTTAAGATGAACTTAGGAAGTAGCTACAACACTAAAGAAAATATGCATGAAAGCAAATATTGGTCCCGACAACAAGGAATGATCAAGTACCCATGTACAAATGCAATGAATGAGAAAGTGGAGAAAACCTAGTGGGAAAAAACCCCCCCTCAATGAGATGACCTATTGCAACGAAGCACTAGAAGAACACCGGTAGAGTAACTCTGGAATCATGAATCTGAAAAGCAAGGAAAGATACCTCTGTTTACAAGAGACCATATGAGAGTCACTGAAGGACTTAGGCAGAATCATGATAATGCAACAATAGGCCCAATGCCAAGGAACATTGGAAATCTCACAAACTAGAACAACCTTGGAATCTATGAAGCAACAATAGATGAAAAAACGATGCCCCCCACAAGATGGAAATATATGATGAAAGAATATGGAGCTATGTGTATCTCGATGTCGATGCCAAACTGTGACAAACTGATCTATTGGAGCAAGTACCATGAAGATTCTAGAACATTAACCATAAAATGAATGGCCCTCAAACTAAGATGTGACCTGATGTGAATCTAATCTGATTTAGGATCATTAACCATAGGTTCTCAATCTGAGATGTGAACCGATGCGAATGAAAATGTGTCAAGATATGAGCAAGATGTGGCCAAAAGAAACTACAGAATCTAGATACAACTCATACGAGTTGTCATCAATATGAGGGTATGTACAGCATCATCATGGAAAAAATAGGCCCTTAAGTGGCAAAAAATTCAAAAAAATCAGAGTTAGGGAACTTGACATAAAAATTTGAATAATTTATCTATATTATTTAAAAAATATGTAAGAATAGAATCTGTAGAAAATTGAATGTAGTTTCTAAACTACTAGGTTTGTTTAAAAATATATATATTTGGTGAAAATTTGAAATTTCAATGTAGTAGTACTTAAATTTCAGGGAAAAAATAAGAAGTAGGTGTCTATCTAACCACCCTAACCACAATAAAATGATAATATTTTTTTATAATATTTTAGATATAAGTAGAGGACTCATGTCCAGATGTAATGCATATTTTTTTGTAAGTTTCTTCCAAGTAAATAATTAGTTATGAATATTTTATTACAAATTTTAAAAAATATAAAAACTTGTATGTCTAACCACCTTAACTTGGTCAAAACTTCATGAAATTCATTTTTTTTTAAAATCCTATAGTATACGAAGCATAGAATGTGACGCATGTTTTAGATTCAAAAAATGCGATACCATTTGAAAGCTATAGATGTTTTTCAATCAGCCTATCAATCAGGACTTTATTCGTAATTCAAATAAAAAATGAATAATAATAATTTATTAAATTCAAATTAAAGCATAATTTATATTGATGGAAAGTTGAGAATCCCCTTTAAAAACCCTTTTCGTTTCATCAATTTTGGTAAAAAAAAGTCGTCAGCCACATGGGCCATCATATCAATTACATATTGCCACTTTTTGGCCCATCATGATCCTGTACATACCCATGAAGATGAGATTAAAGTGCATGCGATGTAACTACACTCTAATCAAATTATTATGCAAGAAGCCCCCCTTGATGGAACTTTATAGAAGTTTATTTACTTATAATACCCCATGATTGTAAAAGGAGAACATGCAAAACATGCATAAATTAAAGAGAAAAGGAAAACCTAATGCATGAAAACAAAAAAGAGTGCATGCACAAACCAATTTTCACATCTGCCTCCATGATTAAAAATTGACTTCAGATCTGTGTAGAGGACTGAACCAGCTTTCCAACACCTATTCATTTTTGAAAACCAAAGACCGTATGCAAAAAATATTCCCCGAGAAGCACAAAAAAGATGATTTGACTTTGACTGGGAAAAACTGAAACATAATAGAAAAAATAGAAAAAAAAACCTACACTACTGGATCGGGCCTAGAACCAACTTTCTAGCGATATTTCATTTTCGAAAATCTGAGTTCGGACGCAAAAGTTATGGCCAAAATACCAAAACTACTCCAAAAAGGTTTGGAGGAAAACCTAGCAGTTAGACAAGCTGCTAGCATTAACCGCTAGTAGTTAACTAACGGCAGCACCCATTAACTTTGGTTTTTAAAAAAAAATTCTTGGATTGCATGTCGTACTAGGCTATATGACTCATAAATGGAAAAAAATTGCCTCCTAGAGTCATTGTGTCCGATTTTGACAATTTGACAATTAATTTTGGGGTTTTTGGGTGCTCTGAATGCGATGGTGAGGTCCATTTGGGCTCAAAATGCTCCAAAATTGTAGGTATGCTCTGGATCTGGAAACCCTCATAGATCTAACAAATGGTGATGAAAATCAATGAAACAAAAGCCAATCTTGACTTTTTCCAATGCTCTGAATCCAATGGAGATGCTCGATCTAATCTAAAATGCTTCATAAATATACTCAAGGAATGAAACCCTCGAGGAACCCTGAAAGTGCTCTGTAATGAATTTCTCCAAAAAACTAAGAAGGGGCTGCAAATCAAGGCTCTGATACCATGTTAGAAACCAAGATCAGACATGCAAACCAGAAAATACCTTCCACAAGAGAAAAATAGAAAAAATCACAACAATTTGCATGAAGATGTGAAAATGAATAATATTCAGGAATTAGGAAAATACAAGAGATGGATTTCTTTATAAAATCAATGTATGCATAACCCTAAAAGGAAACCCTAGTGTGCACACTTAATAATTAATAAATAATTAATTATTAATGTGCATAAGTTTAGCTTAAGTAACTAAAGTGATAAGTGGCTTAATCAATTAACCAATATGATTAGATTAATTAACTGAAATAACTTATTACTCTAACACTAAGTGGAGGAAAAGGCTTAGAAAGCCTTATCCATGTATGTCACTTGTTGTTGTCTCTTTTGACTAGTCGTTAACCTTTCATGAATGGATAAGAGCAAGCTTGGGATGTGGATGACATGTCTTAAGATTGAATTGCATGTGACATACTCCCTTTCTTCATGATGTAGCTTATTGAAAACATATGACTTGGCATAGGGATTTTTGAATAAGCTCTCATACCCTCTTCTACTTTAAATCAATTTCTCACAAAATGGTGTGTAGCAACTGCTTTAAAGTGGGGGCATACATAGAAAACATATTTGTGCAAATTTCATGGCACATTTTTTCTTTTTCTTGTGATGTGTTCTCTTCTTGGTGGTGTCATTGGGTTTGATGCCTTCCAAGAGTTACGATCAACTGAAGTGGCCTGATGCGAATGAGGCATCCCATGGATAACGATCTAACACCTTGACTTGTCCTCTCTTGGAGACATTAGGCATAATGCTCCATAAGAAGATCTTACATGAACAAAGAAAAATCCCCTTTAGCAAAATTCTTTACATATTCAAAAATATTTACAAAAGCATTGTATTGTGGTGCCTTATCAATGTTATCAGGAGTATAACTTTGGTATGGTTTGTATAATGGGAAGCCAACACACTAGCATTACTTTCTCATCATACGGTGAAAAGCCAACACACTGGCATGACTTTCTCACTAAACCACTTCTTTGGGACATCTCACCCCATAGACGACCTTATGTTCTGTGGCCCTAGAGTGAGCGCATTGTTTCCACTTTGTTTTTCTTTCCTTTAGTTCTTTCCATTGCATGATTATGTATCTTGATGGTTTGACTTAGGATCTTGGATCATGGGGGCTTGATTTCCTTCTTGATCTTTGTCATCCTTTGTCATGTGCATCTGTACACTCAAATCTCTCTTGAATGGCTACTTTGGTGTGAGTTTCAAGCAAGTTCATCCTCTCACTAAAGTAGGGGCTAAATGTACCATAGGAAAAAGGCAACTTGCTTGATTTGGGGAATAATTGATGATAAATTATACTTATTGAGGCCTTGATTTGGTGTTGCAAGGTTTTTTCACATCCACACTAGGTCTTGGGCCCTTTAAAATGTATTTAACAATGTCTTGTAAAGTTCTTGTAAAGTAGTGTAAAAGACCTTCATGCTTTTATAAACTTAATGAACCCATCTTCCCTTAATTCAACATTATAAAATGTGTTTTCATATCAATCTAGAGGGTTTTTGAATTAAACTTAATTGTTAATCTAGTTTTGTAATATGTTTTACACATTCACATTGGATTTTGTGTCTTTCTAGGTTGTGTGGACCTCATTTTAATATTGTAAAATGTATCTAATCACACTTTCACATTGAATTTTGTGTCCCAAGCCCTAATTGAAATTTACATCATCACTAATAGGCCCCTATTACCCCATATTGTGCATCCCGGGGCAATATTTGATGAAATACCCAACAAAGTCACCATATAAACCTTATTTCCTTATTTCCTAGTAATCTAGCTGGAAAATGGGCCCCACTAGGACTAATTTTCCACTTGGAGTGAATGAGTCCTTGTCAGGTGGGACTGATTCACCCAACGTGGCGAATGAGTCCCATTTGGGCCAATTTTGACATTTGAGCGGGAAAAACTAAAATTTAAGTTTATTATTTTTACATGTCGGCCTTAGGGATCCAATTTATGAGAAAATAAGGTGAATTTCCTATAAAATCAAGTCTCTAAACCCTAAATCATAACCATTATTCATTATTCACCCATTATTTTTCCATCTCAAGTCAAGCAAGTTAGGGTTTCATCATTTTAAGTTATTAAGATAGCAATTTTAAGACATTCAAGGGTAGATTATTCATGTTTTGTTGCAGAAATTCAAGATTAAACATCATGGCAAGGTAATAACTCCATTTTTGCATGCTTCATTACATCCTTTTCGTCATTTGGTTTAATTACCTAAAAAGGGGTTTAACCAAGGCAAACCCCCATGCCCTAATATTCAATATTTTTCTCTTGTCTTCTGTCTTTGCAGATTTAGGCATTTTGAAGACTTATAAATCATTGAAGATCAAGTTGTAAAGCTGCTCAAGTCATCTCTTCATTGAACAATGCAAAACATCAACAAAAAGTCACTTTTCAGGCCCAAATCAGACAGTTTCAGAACTAGACACCTGGAGAAGCAAAAAGTATAGATCGAAGGCTCTTGTTTCCACCTTTAAATCTTCAAAAATTAAAAATTGGACTCATTCACCATGAGTGGCGAATGAGTCCCACTTCTAGGCCTATTTTTGGTTTTCTACATTTTTAGACACCCATTTGTCTGAAACAGGCTTCAGAACAGTTTTGCAGAACTGGGACTAATTCACCCAGAATGGTGAATGAGTCCCACCAGGCCTAAATATTAGCATCAACAACATTCTAGAGGAAATTTCTAGTCTCCATCCATATCCAAGGTGCACACTTTCAATTTCATCCATTTTTGTTCAATTTTGCATTGATTTCTAGGTATTTCTACATATCACACTGTGTTTTCAAAAAATCAACATTTCATTGGTTTTGCATTAATAACCAATCCATCTTATCAATTAGTAGCATTCAAATAATTACATTTAGACATAATTTCATCATACATTCCTTTATTTGAGTGAACCACTTAGATTTTTTGTGTGGGATCTATCTATTTTCATTAAGTGAAAGACCTTAATTGAACAAAAGAGACATCATTCCTAACCACTTCAAATCTTCAATTCACTTTTAAAAATTGATAACACTGATTTCAACTCAACAAAATTCTCAGGTACCAAAAAAAAATTATATGGGAGTTATAATCATAAACAAACTACATCCCGTTGCGTGCACAAGGTATGCCTACATCTTATTTATTTGATCTCTTCTATTGTAGGTGCATTACATATTATTAGTTATAAATTATAAAACCATTTATATTTCCTAATTTAGATATTGTCTTACAATGACACATGTTCATCGCACTAAACTTCAAATTTTCCTTTGATTTTTGCAAAACATACTCAAGACAAACAAATTCAGTGATAAGAAGAATACTATAATGGACATAATGATAATGATCATATCATCAAAAAAGCAGCCTACAACTAGTGATTGCCAACATGGGTTGTTTATATTCATTTATAACATTGACTATGGTTGTTCTCAATTATCATGGAATATTTTTAGGATTTCAAATAGCTTCAAAATATTCTCCTGTGCGTAGTTGTATTGAAAAACTCAATTCAAATTTATCTTCCCTTAATGGCTATTGTTTGCATTAATTTTATCTATTAGCTTCCAATAAACTTCTCTCAAATTCTTTAAATTTCGCTTTTATGCACTAGCGTATTCTTTCAAAGCACTGTTTTCTTGCCTGCATATTGTTCTATATGGTCACGATAGCAATTGTGCATTCATCTTCAACTCCTATGCTCTCTCCGAGATTGTTCTTAGCACCCCCCTCTTTAATTTCTTCTATGCATGTATAGATCCCTACCATTTGGACTTCCCCTCCACCTATCGACTAATCGTTGCATGTCACTACAACTACTAGTATATTAAATTATTGAAACCTAAAAGAAATTTATATTCCTTCCAAAATATAATCATATAAGTAGATGTACTTCAAATTCTAACCTATTTTTATTTACACATGCATTAACTAATTATACAACATTATCAATACTACTTCATGATCAACACTACTTCTAATTCTAACGCTTGTTGTAAAGTAATTGGTATTTTGACCTTTTAAAATAATGATACAATATGAATGCATAAATTAAAATTATGATTATGTATATAGTGCTTATTTCTATCGAAAACATCGAGTGCCATTCCAAATCAACCGTAGCATCAACATTTTTAAAATATTTATTATTACATGTTAAATAGTCTTCATGCAAAGACTATTGGTTCACCTAACTTCCATTTTTCCTGACGTCCCGGATCGAAGGTCAAAGTTGTGCATTAACGTGGCGAAGTAGGAGAAAACATCACGTGAATGAACACTTCTTTCTTGCAATATATGTTTGGTTAGAGAAATGAAAATTGATTCGAAAAATACTTTAAGATGCCATGAAAGTCACGAGATGCCTGACTTTCTTGCGGTAGAGACGTGGAAATGGACGGAAAAGCTCAAGTCCATTCTCATCCGTCATTGATTTTCCCTTCAGATAAGATAATGTTCACCAGGATTAAGGAAGCGTAACTGATTTGCGATGCTTAATATTCAAATCGCAGGCACCTACCCCACATTCTCGTATTGAATTTTGGGCCGTGATTGCTTCAATTCACAAAAGGAACACACTAGTCAAAGTATGGCCCATTCTAATACCTCAAACTATAATAACCTGCTAACTAGCCTTTGATTTGGTGGCAATCACCTTCCTCAATATTGCTCTTTGGAGTCATATTCATTTAATCTATGCCAAAAAAATCTCTCTGTCAATGTTTGCGGCCTTAGCATCATCGTCTGAATTGATCTCTATGGCCTTGGGAATTCTAACATAGCAGATGGAATCTCACTTATATTGCATACAATAGGTGGTGCTATTGCAGGATTTTAAACGTTAGCGACATCGGAAAAGGAAAAAGAAACTTTGAGATGACCACAAATTACGCCCTTTTTATCTCATGCTTATCACTCCTTGTGATGAAAGATGACTAAAGTAAAAAGGTATCATAGCATACTGTAGTTCGATTGATGAAATAAGTGGGAAGCATGAATGAAACAAGTGAAGAGAATACTTCATTAAATCCTGAAAGCCCGCGATCGTCAAATCATGCACGCCCGTGATCGGAGGGGAGGCCCAGCATCTCTCCAAAAGCTTATATAAACCCCACTTCACCCAACCTTTCTTCACTCACCAGCTTTGCCTTTACGTTTTAAATCCAAGGACAAGATGTCTCTTGCCAAAAAATCTTATGTTATGTTTGTTATTGTAATTGTATTGGGTGCGAGAGATGAGTGCTCGGCCACAAGGGCATTCACGACCAATGCCCAGCTCCGCGCTTCATTGGCTGATAACTCTTACGCCAATTTGAACGTGATGGACGTTAGATCATTCGGTGCAAAAGGCGATGGAGTGACCGACGATACTAAGGTTATCTTCTATTTTATTACTTTTGAATACTTCAGCCAGAATTTCCCACGTGTATTTATTCTGAGTTATAATAAATCTGTGGTCGAAACAGGCATTTGAGACAGCGTGGCAAACAGCCTGCTCCAAGGCGTCCTCAACATTACACATCCCAGCTGCTCACCGCTTTCTAGTGGGGCATGTCACCTTCTCAGGACCCTGCCAATCAAAGATTATCTTTGAGGTATGATTTTCTTTTTTAAAGAAATATGCGAGTATACATGTTAGATTTAACTGGCGGGCGAAGCTAATGTATATATCTTATTATATATTAACTGCATCAGCTTTATGGAACTATACTTGCACATTTGAATCCACACGCCGGGGCTACCAATTTGTGGGTATGGATCGATTTCTCAAAACTAAACGGAATCAGTGTAGTCGGCAACGGCGTTATAGACGGACAAGGAGCACCTTGGTGGAAGTTGTCGAAATACGAGGAAATGGTACCCATACATTAGGTTACACTTTTTATAAATAAGGGAGTGATTTCGAATGCAAATATTAAAATAACAATCCAATATTTTTTGGGTCTCAGGAGAGCGACTATTTTGGTGACAGCTTTCTCAGTGTGAAGCCCACGGTGAGTTATTACAAATAATTATGTTTTATAGTTAACGGAACAAGCAGTCCTAAATAAGCTTTTAGGTTTTCTAGTTTATCAATTGCCATAAATTAAACAAACCCTAGATCGTCTTTATATATATGCGATAATGTTTCTGGATATTGAATTTGTATGTCATATCTCCGAAGGCATTGAGGTTCTTCGAAAGCTTTGACGTGAGCGTAGAGGGCATCACAATAAAAAACAGTCCACAATTTCACCTCAAATTTGATGGTTGCAAATCTGTGGAAGTTTCTGGTGTGACAATCTCCTCTCCCGGAAACAGTCCAAACACAGACGGAATTCATGTTCAAGAGACGACTGATGTTGAGATCCACGATTCTTCCATTGCATGTGGTATAATAACTGCAATTTCCAGTAATCTCCTCTTTAATTAAAAATAATTTTCGATGTTAGGAGTTTTTATAACAAGAAAATATTGCTATATGAACGAACAGGAGACGACTGCGTGTCGATACAAACAGGTTCATCCGGCATCCGCGTTCACAACATCAACTGCGGCCCTGGTCATGGTATCAGGTAATTCTCATTACTTTGATAATATTCGTGGTTTAGGTATCTCTGTCTTTAGCAAGAATATAGCATATTGAGTATTGGTATGCTTATACCTGAAGTAACAAATTCAGGAAATGCATTAACCAAATCACTAAGGATTCACCTGACTCAATCACAATTCCAGAAAGTAAACTGGATGATGTATAATCATCATCCTAAGCCCAACTGCTTCACTATAGTAAACTTTTTATGCTTCATTATTATTCAACTTGTAACACTATAATTTGTTTAACTGATATCAGTATTGGAGGACTTGGAAAAGATGAATCGAAGGCTTGTGTTTCCAACGTGAGTGTCTACAACTGCAACATCCAAGATGCTTCCAATGGCGTCCGCATCAAGACATGGCAGGTAAATTAATTTTATCCGATCTGTAAAGCTAAATTTAGAGTTTCTGACATGGTTACAGCCTCGTCTTACTGGTTTTCATGTCAGCAGGGGGGAGTTGGATCAGTAAAAGGCGTGTCGTTCTCCAACATACAAGTTTCTAACGTGAGGATTCCCATTGATATCAATCAATACTACTGTGATAAAACTACTTGCCGAAATCAATCATCGTCTGTCTTTATAACGGGCGTCACATATCAAAAAATCTTTGGTACATACATGGACGAGCCCCTCTATGTAGCCTGTAGTAAAGATGTCCCATGCACTGATTTGAAGATGATCGACATCAACCTAAAACCTGCTGTTACATACCACAAGGATCCCTACTGTTTGAATAGCTATGGACAATCCACTGTTGGTTGCCTTCGTCCTGGAAGGCCCGAAAATGATCCCTCCCGCACTCAATCGCACGCAGATGCATGTTAAAGCACGTAAACATCAGTGTTCACCGTAAACACATACTATAAACTATCGTGCTTGAATACTTCTAGTGTTATGTACTTTTGTACTTTCTATATTACTATAGTATTAAATGAAGTTCCTTTATCGAAAGGATGGAGACGCGTTCATTAAATATTTGACCTAAATTGACGTGCATGTAAATTGTATATTTTTGTTCAAATTTGAGAGCACCGTCAACTCCGTCACATAATTTAATGGATTGCTTACATAATTGGGGATTTGCATAGCTTATTTTTGTAGGAGAAATTATATATGCATTTAAGATGTGTTCTCGAAATGTAATTTTCATTATATATTTTTAATCTAGAATGAGACCTGAGATGGTAATCCCCAACGACCATACGTTGGTGCTTCAAATTATTTCTTCTAATTATAGAGAATCTATTTGCTATTTAATTTCCTATAAATTAGGTTGAATTAAATTAAAACTAGAAAATTTATAATCAAATTTGTAATGTCAATAAATTAAGATGAGTCTATAATTCTTATGTTTTTTGTTTTGTAGGAGATTAAAGAAAGTATTTTTAAAAATTTGGTAAGAAATTAAAGAATAGATTAGGTCATATAACTCAGTTACAATTTATGTAAAAAGATTTAATAATTATTTGTTATAACCATCATATTCATTGAGTAGTTAATGGATCTAAATGTCTCTTCTATATCAGATTGATAAAAGACTACACATTCAATTGAAGATGCAAAATTTATTTGTTTTGTCAAAACAATAATTTCCTTATATGTTTCTTACATTATATGCAATGTTGAATCTAAAAAAGTATGACTCTTGAAAAATATATTAGAGACAGGGCCTCATATAATTTGGCACAAGATTAGATTTCTATGTTTTTTAAAGAGGAAAAAATGGGTTTTACAAGGACCCGAAACCACAAAGTTTACAAACAAATGAAAAGATCGTCAAAGATCCCATAAACAGAGAGGCTATAGAGAAGACTACAAAAAGACAAAGCCACAGCCACCAAAAAAGCTAGCAAGGGCCACAAAAAAGACCCAAAAAGACCAAACAAAATGCCAGGAGCGACTAAACTTGGGACTTTCATGTTTCCGCAGTCTTAGCTTCCATATCATTCATTTCCTAAACCCCCCTCTTTAAGATCTAGACCATCTGGGTGGTAGGAGGTGATTTCCTCTTAAGGTTAGCATGGGTCCTTTTCGATATTTCTTGGTCCTCGTTCTTGCTTTTATCCTTGTCCTCTTCCAGATCAACAACCACCGAGCCCTGTTGCGACTTTTCCAACTTTTTAGACATTGCATTGATGATAATAGCATTGTTCCTTGCCATTCGATGGTTCTATTCCACAACAATTTTCATGTTATTTTTTATTTTAACAATTTCAGCTTCTAGAGTCTAATACTTGTCCTTAATGTCATCATCTCCCATTCCAATATTCTTCTTTTTTAGTTTTCCTTCTTCATTGCTAAGAGCAGACAACTTCAATTCCAGTTCCTCCAACTTGCTATTTAGAACCCTATTTCTGAGATTAAGATCATTAATTTCTTGATAGACCCATTTCTTAACTCTGAAAATATCACCAATGCCACTTCTAGCAGAGGCAAGGATATCTCCAAACTGATCCTAGTCTAAAATGAGGTTAAAATCATCCGGATTAGGGGAGTTGGGAAATATGGCACCATCATCTCTGAAAGAGGCAGGAGGGGTAGAGACAAAAATTTTGCTAGCTTCAGGGTTCTCAATTTTTTCCTCTAGAGAGTCCGCAGAGTAGGAAACCAACTTATTGGTAGGGGAACCCTTGAGAGTGAGATTCTTTAAGGGAGCCGGGCAGTCAGGGTAAATCTCAATGTTAGCTTTCGCAAGTTGGGATTTACAAAGTTGGGTTTTCTTACCAGATAGAACAGGGGACGGGTGGGCTTCAACAATTCTCTCTAGGTTAGGCTTAGAATGATTCTCTGAACCACCACTATCCGTATCACAGTCTCCAAATGTCGTGGAGGCAACTAGTTTGGATAAAGTTGGTAGGCTTTGATAATATTCATATATTAACCTAGTAAGACTTGGATGAATAATAGGATATCAGAAGTGGATTTTTCTTGTAGTCCTCAAGGCTATTGCTCAACGAAAAAAACAAATAATAAGGCAGAGAAATGTGTACCTTATGGAAAAAGTGGTTAAGAATAGCAAAGTGATGACCATAAACTCTGGTGAACCTCCTGTCTAAGGTAATATACTCCATTATGACACAAAGCACCTTTCTCCAAAGCACCTTGATGGTGTCAATTTCAAAATAGTTGTTGGAAACTTTGACCAATTGCAATTTCTCCCTTTCTTTCATAGGGAATTTGATTACCGCCTCATCTAAAAACCTTTTTGTCCTTATAAAACTTCATGCCCTCAATGGACATTCCAGTCACCTCTCCTATGATTTTCTCATCCAGTTTCACCTTTCTCCCAAAGAGGATTATTTCTCCATTGTTCCAATTCTTCTCAAAATAGTCAGTAGCCATAGGATCAAGCCCATGAAGTTTTTCTAGGAATGGAACCAAACCACCTCTCACAACTTGTTTCCAAACCTTAGCATTCCTTGTGTGCAGTTTGTAGCTTTTTGGCTTTATTCTTTTCATGTCCCCCCCATTTTTGTATGGACCTCACTACAAACTCTACCAACATTGAAAACCTATTGCAAATTTACGCTGCCATTCCAATGAACCCACAATGCATGCCACTTTTTCTCACTAGCTAAGCTATTTGACACAACCCCATCAATTCTCTTGATTTCGATGTACTTAGCTCTTTTCCCTATCATCATTAAAGATATTTGGCTCTTTCCCATGCGTAACATCATAATCTAATAAGGCCCTGACTTTAGCTCCCAAGTCCTTGAAATTCTGCCACATGTTCAAACCTTGCCTCTTAACCCCCTCATTCGCAAAGTAATCTGCCACACTATTAGCTTCCTTGTAGACGTGTGATACTTTAACTTTATCAAACTTGACTAGAATAGATTTTTCTTTTTCAATCCAATTCTTTATAGACCAGGAGTGGGGTCCTACCTGGGAGATAGTTAATGATGTTTTTGGAGTCCCCTTCAAGCCATAAATATTTTATATTCATATTATGTGCTAAATTTTAAACTTGAAAAGCTCCTATAGCATCCGCCACAAGGTTTGATGACCTAGGGAAATGGCCATAACTACCATAAAGTTACCATTAGATTTCTATGTTATTAAATTTAGTTGAAACTAATCTATACTAATTTACTAAGACAAAAATGAAGATATTTTGATAAAATAATGTCATTTAATCATTTTTGACTAATGCTTATGTCATTTGGAAATATTATCAAGAAAGGAGGAAGACATAAGTGATAATGTGAAACAAATAACTATAACTATATATGCATATAAAATCTAATAATCTTTAATATGGTTTCACCAAACATAAATAAAAAACACAAGAAGCATTACACAATTGAGCATACTTAATTATGCATAACTAATCAAAGAAATTCCATATGCTATTTTGAAAAGTACATCGAAGAGAATTTTAGAAAAAAAAAATCATCAACAGTTGTAGCCCTTGAGACATATATATTATCCCTTGGAAATATCTATGAATCAAGGAAACCATTGGAAAATGTTGCTTCAAATTTTCATTCATAATGTTCAAATTTAATACTTTTTTATGCATTCACTATTTTATCTTTTGCATATTTTATCCTCACACGAGAGGGTTGGCATCCTATTTGGAGGTGACAAAAATAATTTATTTACTATATTTTATCCATAAATGAGAAGGTAGGAATCCCATATTGAGGTGGCATTTTTTTATCATGTGTAACCATATTGTTGTTTGTGTAAGATGATGACAATGAGAGTTACATATGAAAAATTCTTATGATGCATAAGAGCATGTAAGAGGCTAGTTATATTATAACCTTGAATAATAGTATCATGCACGCTATCACATATGATGTTTTATGACAAATATAAGAGGGTAAGAGAACATGCTAATATTAGATAGAGGATGTTTTATTAAATGTGGGTATTAGAAATTTTGCCAATTTATATACCACATTTGGGCTCATAAGTTTGGTAAACCACTTATAGATTGTGGCTTACAATTTCTTTTATATTGGTGCTTGGAATTGTAGATTATATGGTTAATATAGAGGTATTGAATTATTCTATAAAAAAAGTCCAAATTATATCATGGTGGGACTCCTATGACAGTTTTCTCTACAAATATATTATAATTTATTTATTATTTTACTACAAACTACATTTTGTTTCTACTAAGGGGTTTTTTCTCTCAAAATGTCTTCTCCCACATTCACTCATGTTATTATATATTATTCATTTTATGTTCATATTTTTCTAAATTTATATAATTGTTAAAAGGTTAAAAAATTTATACAACACTTCCTCAAGGTTTACATTAGAAATATTTTTCACTTCTCTTTCTTCCTTTAATTTTGTTTTAGATCATAATTTCCTAGGATTCTACATATTTCGTATAGGATATATTGTACTAGAATTTATTTTAGTGAGAGCTTACACAATAATTTTTTTTGTGGTGACTCTTATTATAATATTGTCTACTTTTTTCATAATATATTTCAAAAATTAATCATAATATTACTCATTATATTTTAAATATTATGTTCTATATTTGTATGCCTTGAGTTATATTGTCTTATTGGCTTGGGTTCTAGTGATTATTTTATTCTTGTCATTTTATTTGTGTTGTGTTACTAATCTATTGTTGACATATATTTTATGTTCATGTTCTTAATGACCATGCTCAGATACTTAAAAATTGATTTGTAAAATTATTTTAAGCAAGGGAATGGGTTGAAACCTAAGGTTCATGCAAGTGATGTATTATAGGTTTAATGCATGTCTTCCTTGAGATACTTATTCATTGAAAATAAATTATAACATTGAATGGTGATTGTTGTTATCACATGGAGTGTAATGACCCCCTAATCATGATCAACATTGTATATTCAAATTTATCATATTAAATCAAAGTGTAAAATCATTTACATTCTTTTTCTTAATTGATCATCAAGGAGAGATTGATCAATTCTAAATTTAGAAAGTATGATTAATTGTGGATGGGGAGGTCTAGTAAGTGCACCTAACTCCTTGTTCTTTTAAAATTAGAAGGTTTTGATAAGAGTCTGAGACAAAAATTGAAAATGAAAGTGTACAAATATATGGGATTAACTAGTTGATAGTGTAGATATGCAAAATTGGCATACTGCATTTCATTAGGTCATATTCATCCATTCATCAAATAAATCAAGTTTATTTGGTCAATCTCCTAAAGTCATCAATTTAAATTAAATAAATCAACTTGATCCTAACATCACCCTCCTTGACTAAATAAATAAAACCTTTATTTAATTAAGTCTGAAATAACCTTTCATCTCCCTTTGATTTAATTTAAATCCCTAAATCTAAGTCAAATGGGTCAAAGCCCCTAATCATCATCTAAGTTAATCTAATCCTGATTAATCTAATATAATCACCCATCACATACTCTAGCTTTTCCCACTTGCACAAATAAATCAATTTATTGATTTATTAATTCATCATTTTCTTTCAACTTGGCATAAAAATGGAATATTCCCTCAAGTTTTAATTCAAAAACAAGCTGACATGTACATCCAACAAAGCATTTAAGATGTATTACATGTCTCTTACATGTCCCTTTGCAAAGGTCAAACTTAGCATTTAACTCTCAAATTCAAATTTGAGTCTCCCCCCTCTTTGCACATTCTTCAAAACTTGAACATTCCTCAACCATTCACAAGGTGACAAGTGGCTTAATCTCATTGGTTAAATCTTTATCCCACATTGGTCCCTTTCAAGCACTCTTTCAGCTTGAGAGTCCATAAATGGAAGCTTCATCCTTCAACAAATCAATCCACAATCCTCATGCAAAGTTACTCTCTTCAATGGAGAGCTAATTTTGTCCATTGCATCCTCATCATTGGCATTATCAAGGGTTGGGAAAGGGCTTCTTTCCACATCAAAGAAGCACCAATCCACTATGGGATATATATGTATCTTGCTTTTATACTGTCAATTAGTTTGTGTTGTTATCTTGTGTATGAAGGCATGATTCAATATTTCATAGGAGAATTTAGTGAGTTTGCATAAACTAATCCATGCTATGGAGTTTAACCTTTGTGCAGATTTGCAGGGTGCTCACATGTGGCACTAGAAGGAGGGCTGAATCACTTGTCATTCAATATGTTCATTCATTTAAGTATTCAATTCTTTTAAATGGATGTTGTAAAAAAAAAATGCCTCTGTTGTATATCAAACCACTTATAAATCTTTGTTACTACTAGTTGAATCTTGTATTGATAGTAGGGATCAACATTAGCATTCAATCTTTTAAAATCTATCAATTTATATGGTGAAAATTAATGTGCTCACCATGCTTGTACATACCCTCCAAGTATTGCATTCAGGAGTGTCTAATAATTGTGGGTGTTTTGCTTACTCTGACTGGTAGCCTCTAAATTCTTCTTGTGATTGGGTTGGTTCCTTGTCAGCGGTCAGTGTAGTGGTTATAGTGTTAAAATGTCAAAATGGTTCTCTATCCTATTTTATCATCACAAAGTACACTTGGAGAAGCTAATTGGGTATAGATACTTCTTTGAAAAGGCACGTCCATATGATCGATAGTGGAAAGGGTTGTGGAGTTACAGTTGGATGTATCTTATGTATCAATATGACATAAATGCATTTGCATATTTAAATATATGTCTGATAACATATATATATCTGTCAAGTCTGAAAAGAATGATAACTTAATTTGTCTGCTGGAAGTGGGTTGATTCAAGATACCAACACCATGCCATTTATTTTCTTCTAAAAAATACATGTTTGGATCATGATTTTGAGTCCTCTTATAACTGTTTTGCTATCTTAAATATGGCGTTTCTTCTACTTTCTCCATATAGATATTGTTGTCTTAAAACTGCACCCAGTAGAGTTCTTTGTTACTCACCAAATTGGAAAAGTGAATAGTTGTAAAGATGCTGGTAAAGGCATTCTGTCAAATAGTTCGTAGGCCCCTCTTCAACCATAGAGTCATTTCTTTGAGGTATTTTGTCAAAGGGAGCTTGTGCCTTGTCTATGTTTACACACTTTTTTGCATACTTGTCTACCAAAGCATTGCGCCTATAGTATCTGCCAAAAATCCATCCTATGCATATCATTGCAAGCCATGTGACCACATTTATGGAAGGAATTCTATCAATTAGTTCATCATTGCATTGTGTCCCATTCCTTGAGACACCTGAATCTCCTCCATTTACCTCAGCCTTAGGTTTTTGTTTCACTATCCCCTCTTCATCATCATCGTGGAATGAGTATGCAGCATCAAAGTATACTTTGGAGCTTACCCAAGTTGCATTTTCAGGCCCTTTATCCTTATCAACCATAGTGTCAATAGGAAGCGATGAATAATTCTATGTTTTGGAGTTACCAGTCTACATCTACAAATTCTGAAACCCAATGCGTATCTTACCTGTGCTGGGAGAAAGCTGCGCAAAGGTTGTGGAATTTGACTTTATGCCTGCAGCTCACATTTGCTTGAAAGTTTCTAAAGCGCATTCACATCAATCTGTTCCAATACTGCAATAATGCATTCTATGAGATTAAAATTTCTTTCAAGTATTCGTGCGACCTTTGTATGCTTCCATTTTAGCGTTGGCTTTACACTGCCACTAGCATTTTCCTGAAATTTCCTTACGCCTTTTTCATCTGTGCCAATCCCGCAACCAATGCATCCCATGAGATGATGTTTCTTAAGGCATATCCTTCAAAAATTTCATGTGCCTTGACTATGCTTTTCTCATATTTCAAATCCATCTGACAGGGCTGTTACAGCTATAATTGCAGGTCTATGTCTTGCTATGCCTGGCATCGATGGTGTGGAGTGTAGGCACTATTTTTCTCACTTGTCAACTGCATTTTCTTGAAAGTTTTAAAAATTATTGATTGTTGTCATTGACTGTGCCTGAGGGTTATTCCTTTTTAACAGATCTTAAGTCCATTTTGAAATTTACGCCTACAAATTTACATGTGCAGGTCCTGCAATCATGGGAGAGTAGGCTTTACACCTACCATTTGCATTCGTTTGAAAATTTGTCATATGGCATTTATTGCACAGCTTTACACCATGCCAAATATAGTGGTTTGAAAGTTTCTAAACATTTATTTGTTTCCAAACGTGCTTGACTGAAGGTCTATTGTTATGAATTCATTTTTCATATATTCTTTAGAAAATAAAAAAAAAATCGTAGGATACATTGAAATCCATATGAAAAACATTAATTGGAAGATACGCTAAATACAAAGAAGCTTGCATGTGTCGAACTTGACAATCATCATCATGAGAATATCTACATTGATGTGATAAGATCTACACTATTTCTAAGTGTGTCCTCTTTTGAATTTAAAAGGCTAGAAACCAATCTAAAAAATTTATTTTTTTACCTAATATTCCATAAATTCTTTAGAATATCTAAAATCTTTGATGGACTTCTAATGTTTTTTTTTTTGGGTTAGGTGCTAAGGGATATCAATGTGAAAAGGAGTGGGACGTGTTCCATGCATGGATTTTGTTTCGTCCTTGTACTATGTGTCTTTATTACAACTATTTGTTGGTGTAAATTTTGAAGGATACAAAATAGCTATAATAAGAGAAAGAGTTGTTTTATACAAACACAACTTCTTCTTTTTCGTAGTCCTTAAATGGCATTTATGGGCATAATCACATTCAGTTTTAATCACGATTAAGACACATTCATATTAAGATCTTGTTGTCTTTAAAAGTTTTTTTTCTTTTACAGTATCATTATCTAGAAATATCTTATTTATATTTTCAAAAGAGTATATTTGTGTTCAAGGGAGGGATTTTCATTTTAGTTTAATAGCAAAATTGAATTATTGGCAAGATCCTTACTTAATTCTTTATCTATCACTAGTTTTTTTTTAGTTTGAAATCATTTTAAGTAATTTTATTTGGTCTTCACATGATCTATCTTTTCCTTTTATAGGAAAAGGAAAATGAAGGAAAAGCGAGAAGGAAGGATTTTGTTCGCACAAGGGATTTGCAACATTGACAGATAAGAGGCAATCTTGGAAGAACCTTGGAGTTGAAGAATCAAACATTGAAATTTGAAACTCAAAATCATTTTTTAATGCTTGGGGATTCTGCCTTATGCCTTAATTTTTTGTTTTAGGCTAACTCACTTGGTTTTGGGCTTTTAAAATGAACATTTTAAAATGCTTGAAGATTTCATCGTATGCTTTAATTTTCTATTTTAGACTAACTCACTTGTTCTTTGGGCTTTAAAAGGAACATTTCAAAAGTTTTCAATTGTCATTGCAAAGGGGTTAAAATAAACTTTAGATAAATTGACTAGATTTCGTTTGAGGTTAACAAATTGAACAAAGGAAACTTTCATATCTCATTTTGGTGCTTTAAAATGAATCAAAATCATTGCTTTGTGGACTTAAAATGAATATGTGCAACTTTGTTTTCGTGATTTCTTACTTAAACTAACATTATCGAAAAGAACGTATGAGCTTCTCTCGTGCTTCACAGCAATCTTGAGAATCAAAAGGTCTTTTGATGATCTTAGCTTGAGATAAAGTAATCACCTCCACACTTCATTTTGGGTTTAAAATTGAACAAAACACTTTGTGAGTGTGAGTAAACCTATTGCATATGCTCTCCCTTTGTTTCTAAACGAAGGTTGATTGAACTATGAATATGTTTTCTCGCTTTTGTCTATCTTAGAGGGCCTGCCTTGGGGAAAAAGTACTCACCCAAGGGAACAACTCAACTGGTAACACTCTGAACCTAAGAGTATTTCTAGCTGGGATATAAAAGTGGGTATTGGCATAAATGCCAGTATCACGCAGTTGACTTCGATGAGATGGATTTGAAAAGGGACTCTCGCCGTATGGGTCAATCTCCACGAATGGAAAGTCTGAACTAAAACCCTTGTTTGTAGTAACCAACCAGTCCATCCAACAAGTTTATCAAAGTGGTGCATTGGAACTTAGATTCCAAGAAGTTACTTGCCATGTCTGATCTTGGTTAAAATATCTAGAGGTTAAGACTTCATTCTTAACACACCTTTATATTTTTTTCTTGGTTGCATGCAAAATCATCTCTTCTACTACAAAGGGCATGAGGCAAGCCCACAAAGAAAAACCTACCAATTGAGCTAGGATGTTATATTGCTTGTGAGTCAATTTGAAAACACAGTGCTTGGATCCAAAACATTAAGACAAACATTAAACGAATCATCAAAATTTCAAACTCTTTGAAAGGAAAAAATACCTTTGAAAATTCCACATGTTACTGCTTGTCCCTAGGGGTTCTTATCCCTAGAAGGCTCCTAAACACTGAGACCTACATCTCGATTTGTTCATTCCAAAGTCAACAATAGGAAACTATGCTCTTGAAACTTTGATTTTCACATAATGGACCTTGAGGAATGAAAAGGAGTTAAGACATAGACATTTAGTTTGAAAACTAAGCAAGAAGTGTGTTTGTGGTAAAAGCAAGTCATTAACCAAGATTAACTCAAATTGAACCCACACATGTGCTTGTTTATCTTTTTATGTTCTTTCAAACAAACATTGGTCTTTTGGTTTGAACTACTCTTAGAGAAAAGCCTGTTCTTCAATATCTTGGTCTAGTAAACAAGTCCTTCTTAGGTTCATTTAGGATCAAATCAAACACTTCATCCATTCCAACATCTTCATTCCCACCAAACAACTTTAGATCTTTGGAAACATCATTATCTTGACTTGGGTACATCTCTAAACCAACTCAAAATCATTTGTTTAGTTAGGTGTGTTTGGATGAATACTTCCACACACACTTAGTTAAATTATCACTTATTTGAACAAGTTTATCCTAAAGATCACATCTAACATCTTAGGGTTTACTATCCAAATCAAACAATCAAAATCAAACCCTAATTCTAGCATTGATCTAAAGTCCCTAAATGTTCAACACTCATATCATATATGCCTTTCATCCTTCATCTTGTCATTAGTCCTAAGAACCTTAGAGGTCACTTTGGCAACAAGGTCAAAACACAAGAAGAACATGGAATATAAACTTGCTCCATGAGTAATCCAAATCAACTAATTCCAATTGATTATCAACACTCACATCTATACAATCCATACATAGGATCATTATCTCCTACAAACCTCAGTGGAACAACAAATATGAGTATGCCTAGTCAAAAGATTGGAAAACCTTTCTCAATGGTAGATCTAAATCCAAAACTACAAATCTATCAACCAAACACCCAATGCATGAGCCTTCAAATGAACAACTTTACCTAGCATGAACATTTTGAAACCAAACTTGGAAAATTTTGGGATAGATATGTTTTTGAATCACACAAATGTTGTTCAAAGTCCAAACATGATGATAACGACTCCATGTATTGATCCAAGTTAAGGTAATACCATGCAAAATCAAAGTTACCTAAATCAAGGAAATATGATTCCCAAAATCAACAATGTTCAATTTCAACCCATAATGCCAAATCTAAGCATCATCCCAAGTCAAAACATTGTCCAAAATCAATTTGTCCATGATCTCATGCAAACACCACAAGTGTACATCCCAAATCTGCTTGAACAAAATCCAAATCAAGGGAGTCAATTTCAAAATCAAGATCAAGTTTCGCTAGAACAACTTGCTTCACATGCCAAACTAATTGAATTATTGAGCCAAGAGATATCTTCACTCCAAAATCAATACACTCTTCCACTAGTTAATTCATGTCATCAAAGCATTGAGTTATGTCCACAACCACATCAAGAACAATATCTCCAATTCCAAGAAGTTAGATATCAAGATCGACCACATCAACAAATCCACCCCCCATGACATCTCGAAGATCAATCACCACAAGGTCAATTTAAAGTACAAATCTCACAAGGTAACAAGTGAAAGTACATACCACTAGGGAGACCAATCGAATCAGTCCTGTAACAATTAATACAAGAAAATCTCATCAAGCTCCCATGTATGGGACTATCAAGAACTCCTAATTACACCACCAGGGTATAACGAGGAGCACTATTGTGATTTTCACAAAAAAAAGGGACACACAACATCAAGTTGTATTTGACTTAAACATATCATTCAAGAATTCATTGATCAAAAGATAATCACTATTGGGGATAGCGATGAAAATTTAATGATTGGTGATACGATTGACAATCTCCCCACCACAATTGTTGAAAATAATGATCAAGATCTATCCATCAAGAAGCACATTGAAGATGTTTTTCTCTCATCTGAAGATCAAATCAACATATATCAAGAGTCACTTTTCAACTATGATCAAAATCCATGAACAATAGCCAACAAGGATCCAATTCAAGAAATGTCAACATCACTTGACCCTATGGTTGAAGACATTCACAATCTCTCCACCACAATTGTTGAAAACAATGTTCAAGATCTCTCAATTAAGGAGCACATTGAAGATGTTTCTACCCCATCTAATGATCAAATCAATATACATCAAGAGCCACTTTTTAGTGATCTATTTCAAGTAGTGTTGGAATTATTTGATCCTATTGACATAATCCACTACCCATCGACCATTGATCATGTTGAAAATGTCTCTACATCACCTTATGAGTTAGTGGACATATCTCAAGAATTTATCTCAAAGCATGATCAACATATTTCACCAAGGTCTAGCAATGGTCCTTTCCAAGACATGTTAACACCCTTTGACCTCATGGTTATAGATTCTGAAAGAATCCTCAACTCGACACTTTATCTAAGTCCATTCAAAGATCAAGAGGATATTGAGCCACTTCCCATTCCTAATAAAGATATCCAAGGATCATTTAAAATTGACCCATGTCAAGAACTTCATCCAAAGCATGTCAAAAGAAATTATGAAATTATACAAGATCAAGAATTCATATCTCCAAGATACTATAATGATCTAATGGACACTCTCCTATCTATACAAGATGTCACAAATAATGATCATATCCACATAGAACATACTCCTCCATCTACCCATGATATGCTTTCTATGGATGGACACATAGATGATCTTCATTTAGAACATGATTATTTTACTCCTGATATTATTACAAAAAAGAAGCAGGTTATTGAGTTTTCAACATCAGGATCAGACATATCCCAAATTCAAACTGAGGACATCATGTATGAAGATACCCAATAGTATCCACTCAAGGAAACAAGTCAGATAGAACATTATAATCTAGAGTTAGCAGAGCATCCAATTGAAATAACATAATCTGCAATGGTCATTTATCAAAGAATGCATTCTAAACAAGATCTCTTGGAATAGGTGGAATCAAAGCATGAAGGTACTACTACCACCATACTGGGGGAAACTTTGTCTCAAGCAAATGCCAATATAGGGAGCATGAAGAATACTTATGATGAAACTGATGCCAATACTACAACTAGTCACATTATGAATCTTCTTCCACCCATCACCCCATCCATGAATTGGGACCAACTTTGAAAGGAATATTTGAATCAAAGTACGAAGAACGTTATCAAAGCAAAAGAAGCTGAGAAGCATAATGGACAAATCTAATACAAATGGATACCAAAGAATACAAAGAAAGATTATCCCTATCAAACTCCATTAGTCAAAGAAACTATGGGGCAAAATAAAAATGGGAAAAGTATCCATCAAGGATGTCCACAAAATCAAAAGTAGGCTTTTCAAGTGACGTACAAAATATATCAAGCAGTTGGTCTTAATTCCAAGCACACTTTTGTATCCACCCATCATTGCTCATCTTCCCAAGTTTGGAGAGTCAAAGGTTCCAAACTATCAACCAATCCATCTCTTATCCCTAAATACACTCCATCCACACCCCCACACATGATATCCAGTTCTCACATTAACCATGTATTGGCAATGAACCTTCATCATAAGGATTCAAAAGGCACTCTATCATGATGTGCGCACCAAGACAAAGTCAACTCTAGTATTAATGAAGTAGATCATGAATCTCAAAAGTTGTATTCAAGTGCACGTATCTTGGCAAGACAACTTCTTCATGTAGGATATTGATGGAACATTATGAAAGGGGCATATACATCAGCAATAGCTTGTGATTCAACATGAGCTTAAAATATTTCAGAAAAATCCAAAAAATAAAAATATATGAAAATCCAAAAAAAAAAAAATATAAAAGGGTTAAAAGCAGAAAAAAAAAAATCGTCCTCTAGTGAAAACCGCATGGGCAACACTTTGGGCAAGACCATGATGAAAACCTGGCAAAAGGCATCATGTGTAGAATCAAGTATCTACATGTGCCACTTCAAGGGAAAGTACCTCATCCCATCCATAATAAATCCATCATTCCATCCATCTCAGCCATGATATATCCACTCATCCATGAACCATTTATCCAATCCATTTCTATCCATCTACATCCATCATCCAAGTTATCTTGATTTTGATGAAAGTTTGGGGCACACTTCATGCTTGCTTATGGTAGTCATCTTGGCATGGGTCATTTTCATTGATCCTATCCTATGCAACATTATCTGAGCCATGAAACATTATCCAAATGAGCATCCTTTATCTGCACACCTTATCTTATCACAAGATAATCCTGATATCCTTTGTGTGCTTACCATATCCATCCATCCATACACCTATCCAAGCATCCATCCATAACATTCCATACATTGCTAGACACTGGGGCGGATATTTATATCTCACTTGAAGAATAAATCTTGATCTATAGCCTCCAACTTATGTGGTTATCTGAACATTGGAAAATGTGAAACCAAATTGTTCAAAGCATTTGTGATCCAAAATCCAAATCACTAGCCCGTGGCATATTTTTACGAGAAGATGTTCCTTATCAAGCTTCATCTTTCATCAAACATCAATCCAAACAATAGATATTAGTCACATCTAATTTTCACGTTAACGTCACATCAAATCATTCGAACAACTTTTGTTCCAAATCAAGCTTCATCAATAATGATCAATCAAATCCAATCCATCATCATCTCAGGATATCATTCCTAATCACTGTGTTGCTTAACACTATCCTTGCATTGTTGTGCATCCTCAAAAATGTTATCATCATCAGTCCTGATCAATCAATCCTTGCATTGTTGTGCATCCTCAACAATGTTATCATCATCAATCCTGATCAATCAAATCCTTGCATTGTTGTGTATGCTCAACAATGTTATCATCATCATTAATCCATAGATTCGATCAGTCAACCTTAGCTTGGTCTTCAACAAAATAAAAAAATATAGCGCCACATATGTCCATATCCAAATCATCAAAATCATGTAAAAAATCAAAAAATGCCAAAACATATTAAAAATCCAAAAACACTCAAAAATATCAGAAAAATATCAAAAACATTAGAATCTAAACTATGTTGTGTCTAAGCTTAAATGTAAGAAAGGCTAATCTTTGATGAGCCCTCGAGACAAAAAATAAAAAAACATTCATAAAATCTCAAAAAATCCATAAACATTTGAAAAAAATAAAAAAATCAAAACATTTGAAAATTTCAAAAACCCAAAAACAGCCTCAAAACATTCCAAAAATGTCAAAAACATCCAAATATTTGAAAAAATCCATCCATCCTATTTCTCTTTCATCCACAATAATCAGTCATCCATAATAAACTGATCATCACCTTCATCCTTTGGCAACACAAACAAAAATAATCACAACAATTGACAAAAGAAAACTTCAAATGTAAAATCAAAATCGAAACAACAAACTTTTAAAAACAAAACCTTCATCATTCACAAACATTTCAATCGACCTTGTATCAACAACCTTTTGAACAAACCTATCAACTTGCCACCATCCACTAGCATGTCCTAGGATGTATCCTTCCTACAATGGGCATTATTTTTTGGAAAAACACTTTGGATAAATGAAATGACGTGATACCATCTCCTAACATGTCCTAGGATGTATCCTTCCTACAATGGGCATTATCTTTTGGCAATAGTTTCGATTCTTATCTTAAAAAAAAACACATCCCTTTCGCTCAAGGTATGAAGAACATTGGCTTGTTTGCGTACTTGATCTTTTCTTTTGATTTATCTTATTGCGCTCATTCCAAGGACCTCTCAATGATATCTGAACAAAATATTTAGAGAGATAGGAATGAGGCAACGATCATTATCCTTTAGTCTATTGTGCTTGTTGGACATTCTTGTAATATAACTTGGCGAATACTTGCTTTGTTAGGTACATCCTATCAAGGTTTCTATATGTAAAGTGTGAACAATAATAATCCTATATGTTTTTCGAATCAAAGTCCATCACACTAGGTACAACGCCATCTTGGTTCTTTATACCTTGATGCACCGTGCTTATGTGTGTTATCAAACATAAGGTAAGTAGCCCTTTTAAAATCCCAATCCTTGATAAGCGAAACATCATCTATAATCATTCATCATCGAGCATCATCATCATCTCTAATAAAGTCTCGTCAGATCATGGACTTGTTGGATCCTCTTGTCATCATCTCATTTCTTCTTTCTTCTATCCATGCTAACATAACATCACCAGTGCATCCATCCTGCATCTACAAACCATCACCATTCTGCATATCATCCCACATGCATGTTCATCACCATAATATAGATCTGTTAGTCTAAGCATCTCATAAAATCATACATTTTCATAAAACATCCATTGCATAATCCTAGCATATCACATTATCCATCTCATCCATCTCACATGCATTGTATTATCGTCATTTAAGTTGTTTAGGATAATATAGATTGGTTATTGTAAGCATCTTAAAACCATCTCATTTGAATCATCATCATAACCATCCATTTTGAACCTCATTATCATGAGATCAACCCTCAAACTGAATCTTTTTGCTTGATCTCTCGAGGGGGCAATGTACTAGTGTACTTCTTTCCACTGGGGCATCCAAAAAAAATCATAAATTTTTTGAATTTTGATTGCGACAAGTTTATTCTTTGAACCAACGCAACAACTACATTGCTTCAAAGAGGGAAAAAATGTAGACATGCAAAATTGGCATAGTGCATTTGATTAGGTCATATTCATCCATTCATCAAATAAATCAAGTTTATTTGTTCAATCTCCTAAAGTCATCAATTTAAATTAAATAAATCAACTTGATCCTAACATCACCCTCCTTGATTTAAATAAATCAAACCTTTATTTAATTAAGTATGAAATCACCTTTCATCTCCCTTTGATTTAATTTAAATTCCTAAATCTAAGTCAAATGGGTCAAAGCCCCTAATCATAATCTAAGTTAATCTAATCATGATTAATCTAATCTAATCACCCATCACATCCTCTAGCTTTTCCCACTTGCACAAATAAATCAATTTATTGATTTATTAACTCATCATTTTCTTTCAACTTGGCATAAAAATGGAATATTCCATCAAGTTTGAATTCAAAAACAAGTTGACATGTACATCCAACAAATCATTTAAGAGGTCTTACATGTCTCTTACATGTCCCTTTGCAAAGGTCAAACTTAGCATTTAACTCTCAAATTCAAATTTGAATCTCCCCCCTCTTTGCACATTCTTCAAAAATTTCACATTCCTCAACCATTCACAAGGTGACAAGTGGCTTCATCTCATTGGTCAAATCTTTATCCCACATTGGTCCCTTTTGAGCACTCTTTTAGCTTGAGAATCTATAAATGGAAGCTTCATCCTTAAACAAACCAATCTACAATCCTCATTCAAAGTTACTCTATTCAATGGAGAGCTAATTTTTTCCATTGCATCCTCATCATTGGCATTATCAAGGGTTGGGAAAGGACTTCTTTCGACATCAAAGAAGCGCCAATCCACTATGGGATAGATATGTTTCTTTCTTTTATGCTCTCAATTAGTTTGTGTTGTTATCTTTTGTATGAAGACATGATCCATTATTTCATAGGAGCATTTAGTGAGTTTGCATAAACTAATCCATGCTATGGAGTTTAAGCTTTGTGCAGATTTGCAGGGTGCTCATAGATAGCACTAAGGATTCAAGGCATTTATTTAGCTAAGAATCAAATTTAGATTCTTTAGTCATATGTTTTATTAGAATTTAAACTATTCCTAAATTATTATTTATGACATAACTATGTGGATGATGGCCCTTAATTCTTATATGACTAAGCACATATCTAAACTCTTTTATACCACAAACTATAGATGATTATTTCTCCTTTGACCTATAGGGCCTTGTATATTATTTATGTTACTTGCAATATTTTTTAACTCTTTTCAATAATTACAATCATTTCTATCATGTTTAAATGACCTAAAAAATTGTATCTCTTGTTCCCATGACCTATAGGTGTTCATATATTGCTTCTTTAACATAAAGGATTCACCATTTATTCCACATCTTATATATATTATTTATTTTGTTCAAGGTTAAAAATTTGAATTTCGTCTGTATTACCAAGGGAACTTACATATGAATAATAGATATCTTAACCATATGTGTATCTCATATGTAAAAATTATATTTGTTTATTCCTCATCTTATTTAGGTTCGCCTTGCTAATAATGTTTGTACCTATAAACTATTTTTCGATAATTGTCTAGGCTTTATTGGTCAACAATATAGGTCCTCAAGATAACATGTTGGTCAAGTATTTTACCATTATAATGGATTTAATTTTAGGTGGTTATATGTTTTATCATTACAATCATATAAATTTAAGTGAAAATATACAATATTAATAGATCTTATAAATTTATATGAATACAATAATACAAAAGTGTAGAATTGTTTTAAAAGATGTTAGATAATCTAAGAAATTTAATTTCACTATTGTATTTCCTTCATCTACAGTAACTATTCAATTTATCTTATTTCATTGGTTAATTAATTTAATTCATAATTTTTCTTATTGTTAGATTCATAGAATTAAATTTAATAGGATTAATTAAATTATTTAATTATTCTATTTATATGGTTATCACTTAGTTTATTCATAAGTTGTAACCATATGGGATTTTCACTTTGGATTAAATTGAAAGACAATCTTGTTAATCACTTATATTAATGTTTTTATCCTCTTAAACCTTAAATATTTAATGTTTAAAAATATGATATATTAAATGAGAAGAAAATAGGTATAGTTGAGTTTGAGTTTAGAATGAACAGATTAATCAAAGAATTCTTTTGGAATTATTGTTAATATTTAACCCTAAAAATTTAGAATTGTTATTTTGAATTTTAAAGGTAACATTAAGAATTAGGAATTAAATTCATTATTTCAAATTTTACTCATAAATATTATTTATTGATAAATGATTTGGAAATAATGTATTTACTTATGTTACAATAATATTATATATTCATATGACCCCAGTTGATAAGATATTGGCCCGCAAAGAGGCCAATATTCTAATAAAGTTGATAAGATATTGGCCTGCAAAGAGGACAAATGGATACCTCCCACAGTGAATTGTTTCAAATGAAACTATGATGGGGTCTCAAGGGGTAACCCTGGAAAATCTGGGGCTGGTATAGTTATAAGAGATTCAGATGCTAAAATTGTTAAAGTAGCTTGTAAGATGTTGCCAGTGGGAACAAATAACATGGTTGAACTTGAAGCCCTTAGTATGGGCTTGGATCTTGCAAGGTCCCTTCAAATCAACTCTTTAGTAATTGAAGGTGACTCCATGGTTGTTTTTCATGTTCTTTCACTACAAAAATATTATGTTTGGCAGCTCCAATATTTATTAGACAAGGTGCTAATTCAGTTAAAATGGTTCAATGCATTCTAAATATTCCATTGTTATAGGGAAGCAAATACCTTTTTCTATTTTTTAGCAAATAAAGCTATTGATGAGGAATTATCTCTTACATTTTTTAAGAAGGATGATCTCCCTTTGAATATATGATGAGATTTCACAATCTGAAGTCTTTTGATGGCTTTTGTCTGAATTTCGCTCCACATTTGGCAGTCTTATGATGAGATTTCACAGTTTGTATTCTTCCTTCTTACTGGGACTGTGGCTCAGTGCTTATTCTTGATCTGTACAGTGGGGATGGATCTTGTAGCCTTATTATTTGGTCACCTACTCCATGGTATATCAGCATCTGGTGTGGGTGTTTTTTTTTCCTTATATATTTTATTGATCAATGTCTTCACTATCCCACCGATTTTTCTTTATATGGTTATATGCTTACATTGCAAATATTTCTTATTTGCATGGTTGATGTTGGCTGTGAGAAGGTTTATATTAGATGTGGTTTTTTGTCTTTCATTTGGATTTTCTGAGTGTTATTTATAGTCAGCTTCTCCATTCACAATTTGGTATCCATGGTTGGTGTCAGCGATGTGAAGGTCTATATCATAGTTGATTTTTCATTTGGCTTCTCTAAGTGGTGTTACAGTCAGCTTCTCCATTCACACTTTGATATTCATATATATATGAATATGGAACATTTGGTTTTTTCAAATAACAAAGTCAGATTGGTATCTTTTCAAAATGGCTCATTCGACAAACTGGTATTGGGTGGTGATAAGTTTGGAAGATAAATAAAGAAAGGAATCTGGAAGATAAATTAAGAAAGGAATCCTTCCTTAATGAAAATGATAGATTTGGTCAGATTTTTATCCTTGATGATGAGGACATTTCTTTTGCTATTCACAAGGTGGTTGGAAATTCATGGATCCAAGAAAATTCTAACTCTTCTCTTTCTGAGATTTTATCTCATTTTTTTACCATTCTTATGGGTGTATTTCTGGATGAAAAGTTGGTAAATATGCTCTCTAAAAAATTTGTGCATCCTGAGTTGCTTCATGCTTTAGATCTTCAGGAGGCCTTGGATAAGTACTCATTGGGTAATGGTAAGTTTCCTATCACTGGGTTTATTTCCAAAATTAATTTTGCTACTAATAGTTGGTTTGGAGATCTTTTAATTTGATGCTTATCAGGTCTAAGATTGTGAATGATGATTTTGAAGAAATGATATTCAAATGCAAAATCTTCAGTCATAAGCTTTCTCCTATAGTTCTATCCATGGGGGTAAATATTTTCCTTTCTCTCCACTTTTTGTTCAATGCTGCTACAAGATCCATCAAATTTTCTCCATTAGCTATGAAGATGAAGAAGAAGCTCTCATTGGATCATAAATGACCACTATCCCATTACAAAGCCAACCCAAGTTACCAAGTGGATGGGGTTGACCATGATCATTTTTTACCATCTTTCAATTGGATTTCTCTTTCTAAGGGTATATTGGTTGTATCTAGGATCTCTGTTTGGATTGATCCTTGGGTTTTATTTTGTAATTATTTTTTGTGACTTTTGTACTTTTGTTTGGAGCTATAACCAAAGGTTTTCTTCTCCTAGTTCATTCCTGTCGGTAGGCTCCCCTGAACCAGGATTTTGTATGAACTTTTTTCTAAAATTAATAAAAGATTTCAGTGGCTCAACCACTTATATATATATATATACATATACATATATATGTATATATATATATACATATATATGTATATATATATATATTAGATATATATACAACTTAATTTATCAAAAGGCTTAGATTTTCTTAATCTCATTTAGGAGTGAAATTGTGTGTTAATGTTATAGACAACTTTTTCTATTGATATATTTTATTATGAATATATAATAATTATTGTAACTCTTTAAACTTGCATAATCAACCTCCAAACTATATTAGATAATCATAGTATAATCTCATCTTACCTATTATGGTTAAATTTGTAATAAAAAAGAGGCTTTAATCATTTAATTAGGTCCTTTATTATTATTTTTGAATTTTATTATGAAAGAACTTGAACACTTACTTTTTATATGATCACACTTCCTCCATTCAAGATTGCGGTGATTCGAAAATAGTGAGTCTTCCCTTGTTTGAAATTAGAAAAGGGATTTGAAAACTTACCTTGTATATGTTTTCACCTCACCCATTAGGGATTTTGGTGACTATAAAATTGTGAGTGTTCACTTGAGTAAAAAAACTTAACATGTCATAGTGTTTAGTATGAATGGTGCATCTGGTTCACATTTATATCCCTTAACTAGATGTCAAAAAAATTGTCCTATATTGAAAATATATAATTTTATAAGTATTTCAATTGATTAAAACATATATAATTACATCAATATTGAAATATTTATAATATTTTTTATAATGAATCTATAATTTTAGAATAATTTAAATTTTGTATATAAAATATCAATGTTAGTAGTTACATGTTCTCTTAGAGTGCTTGGATTATAAACTATGATTCAAGGTATACTTCTTATTGTGAATATTATAAAAATTAGTAAAATAAAATATTAAAATCGCTCATTATTATTGTGATCTAACAATTTGTAATTTTGTGTCAAAAATTAGGGAAATCTAAAATAATAAGGAAATAACTAGAGGACATCAACTTCATTAAAATTCAAAGATAATAAAATAAATATAACCTTAAAAGAGGATTGAATATTATTATTAAATTTAGAGACTTTCACTATGACCATGAGTTGGATAAAATAGGATAAAGGAAAAATGGATAAAATAGAACTTGAAGAAAAATGAAAGAAGAGTAAATAAGATTCTAAATTTTATAAATGAATAAATTTTATAAATAAAAGGATGAGAAATCTTATTTTTATTGTCAACAAAAATGTTCTATTTGTAATTTAAGTAAAATAGCTTAAACATTGATTTGGTATTTTTTAAAGTAGAATTCAAAATGGTAAAAAAGGTGAATTACTGAGGGAAAATACCAAGCACGTTAGATGCATGGGATAACTAAGAGGGGGGTGGGTTGAATCAGTTGTATAATTCAGAACATTGAAAACCCTCATTAAAATTCATATCTACATTAGCCCTTAAACCCTTATCGGCCATTGAACACTTAACATGCATTAATAGAATGTAAACATGTAAAGCAGTAATGCAAATACATATAAACACATATGAACACAAGATTTACGTGGAAACCCCTAGAAGGGAAAAACCATGGTGAGTATCAACTCACTAATATATGAATTGCAACACTGAATAAAATAAGGCTCACTACAAAGGGCTCACTGCCCAAAAAAGATAAAGAAAGACTCACTATCGGTGGCTCACTACCAAAGGAATAACTATCCAAAAGAAAGAAGAATAGAAGAAGGGTTGACTCACTACCAATTTGAATTGCTAATAATGCATCTCTCATATGCCAAAGGTATAGTTCCACTAAAGCACAAAAACCTCATCAAAAATACTGAAATGTAGATACCTTCTTCTAACTAAATTAGGAAGTCATAGAAATTAAGGTTCACACTTAGATCATCACACTTTATATCTTTCACATCCTTCACATCACACACTCTTTGATCTTAATCCACACAACAATTCTTCTTGGATATATACCCTTCACAACCTAAAGTGCCATTATCTAACCCTTTCACTACCACATTTTCATATTAAATATTTTATACACCATTATCATCTAGGAGTTCATGTTGGAGCACTTCAAAAGATGTATAATCAGTTTCATTGAGAGGGGCATGGATATAGATTCTTACATCCTTGTAATACACCACAACCATAGTAACCTTCAAAAGAAAACCATGTTTATCGATCTCCATTTCCATGAAAGGAAATTTCTTGTACTTTGACTTGGGTTTCTCCACAACATCTACCAATTGTGGTGTTTCCATTGACATTCCTATTGAAATCTTCAAATATTGTCACTAGAGTTTAGCAGAAAATCACACAAATAGCTTGAAACCCCTTTTCTTTCTTCTTTGCTTCTGAACACAAGTGATTTTGATTGAAAATGAGAAAAAAACATTCAAATAACACAAAAATAATTTCATTTTTCTTAACTTTTTGTCATTAATGTATTTGTACTTATTAGGTAAACCTTTCTCTAGAATACTCTATGTCATCACAGGGATACAAATATGCTCAACACACCTCCACACATCATTCCTTTGCTCTATATCCTTGATCACTAGGTTCAATCTTGCTTAGTAGACCTTCTCACTAAAGGAATTGATCCAATTCACCTTTCATGCTAAAATATTCAATATTGTATCATTTGTAAGGGACTAAAGGATTCGCTAATGATAGCTCCCCCTTAGATAATGTTGTATCTTAGTTTGTCATATGATCTTATGCATAATGCACAACCATGGTATCATCCTTCTTCACATTTTTACAACCTTGCTTCTCTTTCCAAACTTTTGCATTTTCCTTCTTTTGCTAATTTAAGGTTTCTTCCTTCTCCTAGTTCTAGATGTAGGCGGCTTCACATAACCACTCCTAAAAAAATTGGATTTATGCCCAACCTTATTGCAATTGTAGCAAATAATATTATGTTTTAGGAAAAATTTATATCTTATAACTTTAGTTATGCATTTTGAAACCTTATGACAAAAATTGTTGCATGCATAGCAATATCCATGAAAAGAAATAGCATCATTTCTTGGACACACAAATGGTTTTCTACTCATGCAGTCATTTATTCTTTCCAAGTATTTATAGTTAATAGACTTATTCTTAAATTTATTGCAAGAATGACAATACCCTTAAAAACATTAAGTAAACCTGGTAGGAGCATGTTGTCTAGAAGCAAGAGGACCTCTAAATCTTCTTTTTCTATAGACTAGGATAAATCTATCTTCGTTCTTTAAATCCACCTTCATTCTTCTTGCTATTTCTAATGCAATGAATTTTTGCCCCTTGAAAATTCCCAATTTTCATACCCTTCACCTTATAAAATGTAATTTCAATGATGCAATCCCAACATCTGCCATGTTTCCAAGTCCACTTGGCAACAAGTTTTCATGTTGGTGGAGGAATATTGCCAAGGATGTGTGCACACCATGCTACCATCCTGACAAGATTCTTGCCTCTGTAATCTACATAGGAATTATGTTTCTCCATTAGACATGAATTATAATGCCTCTTGCCCCATTGATCGATGCAAAATGGCCCCTTTGCCTCCATTTCTCCAATCAAATTTCTTAATCATTCATTCTATCCATCTTCTTGGGGCTTCACCATTCTTACATAGTTGACTAAATTCTTGATGATTTGTTGATCAACCTACACACTTTAAAGCTTCATCACCACCTCCAAATTGTAGCTTTAAGTTGCTGGTCTATTGGCTCCTCCACTCTGTTTGTTGCGACAACATTGTGTGAGAACTTGCAAGCTCAATCCTTCCACTACTTTTCTTGAGAGCACGAAGTTGTGAGTGTGATATCCACCATTTTTACATATTTTTGCATCATTATGTTATGTAGTGGAATAATGTGTTTTGTATCATTGCTTAGCACCTCTACTTTTAATAAACTTTTTTCATCATCTTTCTACAACGTTGCTATCTGGATGTTCATGGAGGTGGAAACACCAAAGTGGGGGACTGATTGAGGGAGTCCTCTAAAAATAACCCCAACACTTTCCTTGGTCTTCTGTGTGTATGTAATCTTGTGTGAAGCTCTTTGAAGATTCAACTCTAAGATAGAAAGGTTTGCTTTACTCACCTCCTTTGTCAATTTGAGCATTGTTAGTTAAAGTATTCTTCTTGTTGTACTCAACTTTTGTACTTTCTCTATATTCTATCATATCCTAAATGTCTGCTACTCATACTATTAGTTGTGTTTTCTGCGTTTTAATCTATCTTAGAGATTTTATATTTTTATGGATGCAACCACCCCCAGTTAGATGTTAGCGTACTGTGTTGGTTTATGTGTCCTATGCTACCACCCTTAGGTAGTGAGTTGTCGAGGCCAAAAATTAAACTCTAGAAATCAACTTGTTTGACCCCCTAAAACATTTGGGTTAGAAAAAGGATAGTAGCAATCAGATTGCTCTTCCTTTTTGAAACATCAATTTTGTGGTGTTCTATGGACTTCTCTTGCACTCTTAAGATCTTTCACCTAAAAAGAGAGAGATATAACACTAAAATTGAGGTGGTTCACTCAAATAAAGGAATGCATAATGAAATTATGACGAAATGGAATGATCTAAGTGCAACTAAGCTATGAAATGATTGATTATTAGTGTAAAACTAATGAATTATGCAATGGTTGAAAACATAGTGAGGTTTGCAAAAGACTTAAAAATATGAACACAAATGAAAAATGGACTAAATAGAGAGCTATAACTTAGAATGTATGCACCTGTAAGATTGATGGAGATTGAAAAGCTCTCTAGAAATCTAAAAATTTTGACATTTAGATTTACTGGGACTCATTCGCCACCTTGGGCGAATCAGTCCCAAGTTAGGGTTTTATGTCTAGAAACTAGTTTCTTCTCATTACGTACTAGAATCTGTAGTTAACTCTATCAACCAAATTAAATGGGACTCATTCAACATCCATGGAAAATCAATCCACTTTCAATTTTTTGCAAACTCAAATCTCAGACCTGCACCTTGTCACATGTACAACAATTCTTGATGGGAATCCAGATCAGGATCTCAGAAAATACCTACAAAAAAACTTAATTTTTTTTGTCTAATGTGGTGTTTTCCTTGGTAAAACACCTAATTGGGTAGTCAAACCTTGAATGGATAAAAATCTTCATAAAACCCTAGCCTTAAGTGTGTTAAAGACTAGGAAAATCTGAAGTATGACAAAACCTTATTCTATTGTGTTAGAATAAGATGTGAAAATGTAGTTTAAATGATGCAAGACTTCAACCCTAGAAACCCTACAACATATCAAATGAATATAAATGACATGCAAATGCAATGCTAATCCTTAATTCTAAAGATAGAGAGAAGATGGAAGATGGAATCACTTTGAAAACAAGTCTTTAGGTGTGATTTGATGCCTAGTTGCATCTCCTCAACCTAGATTTCTCCATGATTAACCGTAGGAATCCATCATCAAGTCTTTGCAATGTTGGATCTTGGATGAGAAGTGAGCTTGAAGACCTACAAAAACCCTTAGTTTTCTGCCCTAAAGCTTTAACTTTGCTGTCAAAAATACAAATAAAATTTATTGTGGAAGACTCCTAATATTTGACTTTTGATTTTACTTTGTTAAAAAATGACTAAGAGATTTGAAAAATGACCTAAAATGTGTATTTATATGCATGAACACCTAATTTTCTCGTTATTTAGACCTAAGAGGCTGACATCCACAAAAAAATTAAGTTGAGTTGATTAAATTCCTACTCAAAATGAACTCATTCGCCACCCTTGGTGAATGGGTCCCACTAGTCATTTTGGAAGGTAGGTTTTTGGGATATGAATGAATTGAGTGTTTTTTGTCAGGATTTAAGTGATTTTTTAAGTGAAACAGGCCTCTAGATAAAAAATAATGGGTCTTGGGGGCCTATACATGTTGTTTTGAAGAATGAATAATGCTAGGGTACTCAGAAGTAGGTCTAAATTAAGCACAAAATTATCTCTTTTCTCAAGAGTGTCCAATTTTCTATGCCACATTTAGCCCCCACTTTAGCACCCATATGAATCTACATGCATATTTAAGCTAAAGGACTCTAAATAGTGTACTTTATTGCATAAAAGGATACTCATTCAAAAGATGGGAGAAAAAATCCCCTAGTGTAGTTATCTACAAAACCACAACATTAGGAACCGCATCCTACAACACAAATTCATTAATTATCAAAAAATCCTTTTATCTAACTCCTAGGAATCTAAATTGAGGTTATATGTATGCCCCCCTTGATTCCACTTGCTTTACAGAGGTGGAATCAAGGTAGCAATCTAGCCACGTCAAATAAAGAACATCATATCATAGGGCATTTCTAAGTACCATGCCATGTAAGGATAGACAATTGATGATTTTGGGTGTAGAATCACGATTCCAACACATTAAATAATGTTAAAAATGGAGTTCCCTAGCTCTCGTTATGGTGTTTTGAAGAAAATATGCTTCATTAACTCTTAAGAGAAAATAACCCTAATTTGATACATAAGAGTAAAAGTAATGAAAATAGGTGAAAATAGGTAAAGGAGAGTAATTTGTCACTTACTATTGCATTTTACCTTCTTGTATCTTGAGAGTGACAAGTGAGACGAGAAGATGTCGAGTAGACGGATTACACACCTTCATGACTAGATGAGCTTCAAGAGCAAGTAGCGCGCGACAAGCTGTACCATGAGGTGAGTTGATTCTATAGCTTTCTCTTAGTGATTTCGCAATTATTTAATGATTTTTAATGCATGGATAGGTTAATTTAGGGTCTTGGAAAAAAATTTCACAAAGTGTCCTCTTTTTTCGCAAAGTGTCCCATTTGTTCGTAAAGTATCCCTTTTTTTCGCAAAGTATCTTGTTCCTTTGCAAAGTGTCCCAATAGGGTTGTAAAGTGTCTAGGGCCTTTAGGAAAGCACACTAGAGGAACTTGAGCACACTTGAATGATGAATAATGTAAAAATTGATGATATTAGATAAAGTTTTAGAGCATATTGTTGTACATTTGATAAGTTCCAGCCCGATCATGATAGCGGCTTGGAGGGAGACAAGTTAGCTTTCTTAGAGATTTATCCCCAACACTGTCAGTAGCAAAGATAGAACATCTACAGGAAATAGGCATCTATTGGGCATATCTGATGCCGCCTATGAGATACCATGATGCCATGCTGATGGTCCTATGTGATTGTTAGGATGCTGACACATGTATGTTTCACCTTCCAACCGAGGAGATGATCATCACCCTAGAGGATGTACACCATATTCTCCAAGTTCCTATTTGGGGAGAGTGGGTATATTTCTAAGGCAATCGATTATTTTGCAAGAAGAAGGAAAACATGTAGTATTGCTTGGGTGGACCTATTCATGATGATTGTGTGAGAGTGTGAATCGAGCTTCCTATGCTTCTACGTTTGCAAGCCCCCATTGTAAGATGAATTCTGATGCATACAGTGGATCTTGTTTTCAATCCTGATGGACAAGCAATAAACCTAGATGGAGGATTGGTACAATTGATTTGTAGGATGGTAGAGTACATGACATTCTACACTTGGGGACGTTGCATCCTAGCACATCTTTATTATGATCTTGGCTGATTTGTGTTTCAAGATATTGACAATATGGTGCACTGCACACTACTGCAGGTGTGGTGCCTCGAGAATATTACATTCACCAAGCTTATCAAGTTCCCATGTGTTATAGCCACATGATATCCACAAGGCTTCGGCTATCCTCTATGATGCTTGTGGTAGTACGAAGATCTACATTTTTGGAGAGTGAGATTTGACTGGCTAGAGGAGGATGAGATCCTATGGAGACCTTATCTACTCACACTACAATGGTCAGATCCCATAGGATAGTTAAGAAGGATGCAGATGGATAAATTTTTTGGCTGGGTGACATGACTATGTTGTATGTCCATTCTATTATGGCTGAGGCATGTGATAGTTTAGACAAGTGTAGACACCATAGAGGGTATTCCCCTTCATTAGATGATTAGTGCAGAGTGCTTAGAGGCCAGGTGATACTGTTCGGTTCACTATAGAACATGTTCATGAGAGTGATTCAGATGATTCAAATCATGATCAACCACCAATCACCAACACTAATGATGTCAGCAACACAAATGAGCATAAGGAGTGGTGGTCAATGACATGACCAGCTCCTTTATTTCCTATGGATGTCCCTATAGGTGATGTAGGACCAACACTAGATGAGGGAGATGAGCCAGAGGACAGGGCCAAGGATGTATAATGCAGGCTAGCAGATATATTTATTGATGTTATTGATGATGAGTATGATTCAAAGGCTAATCCTGACTACGAGGACTAGGATAGAGGAGAGGATGAGGTGGATGATTATGAGGAGGAGTATGAGGAGGAGCCACCCTTGAGTGAGGGTGATGAGGTAGCGACTAAGGATAAACACGAGTGAGAAGAGTTCTCACACACTCATGTGACTAGATCACATGTAGTAGCTACAATAAACATCAAGAACCATGATCAAAGAGATGCTATCACATCCTCCATGCCCCCCAGAGAGGATGAGGTTGACATCCCTCAACAGATTGGAGATATAGGTGATGATATTTTATTTTATTCATGTGTTTTAGTTTTGATGTTATATATATATATATATACATCATTATTATATTTACTAATTGTGTATTGTTTCTATCTTGCAGGAGAGATGAGAGATTGGTGAGAGTTTTACCGTCAGGTTGCCACAAAGATAGTTCCTGCATCCATTGATGAGGAGGAGATAGACCCTGATTACATGCTCCCACTGATCATGGAGGAGGATCTAGAGTCACTTAGACTATTTACGATGCTACAAGCAGTGTACGAGAGCATGAGGAGGCAACTTTGTTGAGCTAAGAGCATAGCACAGTAATCCAAGACTCCAGTAGAGGTGGAGAGACTGCATGCAAAGCTAGCATAGCAATGAGTGGAGAGGGATCAGATGGCAGAGGATCATCTTGTTGCCCTTGGGTGAGTACAAGGTCTGGAGTATGCACTCAAGGTCGACGGGTCACGATCACGATCACACATGACCATCTCTTGAAGTTCGGGTACTAGATCATGGGTGCTAGAGCCTGAGGGGTCTACTTCTCATAGACCTTGGTGATTTTGTATATGATGATAAGATGTACATAAATTTATTGATATATATATATATATATATGTGTGTGTGTGTGTGTGTGTGTGTGTGTGTGTGTGTGTGTGTGTGTAGAAACATGAAATTAGCTTCATTCACATTCATCAGGTAAATCAAGGTCATCCATTTAAATTAAATAAATCAACTTTGTTTAATTTAAGTCTCACATCACCCTTTTAATTAAATAAACAAAACTTTATTTAATTAAATCCTAAATTCATGTTCCATCCCCTTTGATTTAAATAAATCAAAGTATTTAAGTCAAATGGTTCAAAAGCATCTAACATCATCTTAACTAAGCTAATCCTGATTAATCTAATCTAACCACCCATCACATCCTCTAATTTTTCCCACTTGCACCAATAAAGCATTTTAATTCATTTATAAATTCCTCATGTTCCCTCAACAAAACATCTTTTGGGAATATTCTCCAAGTTTTAATTTAAAAAGAAATTTGACTTGTCCCTTCCAACATGGCAATAAATCCCCTCTTACATGTCCCCCACTTAGCATTTAACTCTCAAATTCAAATTTGAATCTCCCCCTCTTTGGTACATTGACCAAAATGTGCTCATTTCTCAAGCCTATCACAAGTTGACAAGTGGCCTCTTCTCATTAGTGGATCTTTAGTCCCACATCCTCCATTTTTGGCATTCTTTTATCCTTCTTGGCTATAAATAGAGAGATTCTCTATTGTATCAAGCCTCCACAATCTCATGCACAAATGCATCATTGTCATTTGAATTCATATCATATTTTCATAGCATTTCATATCATCTTCATCATGGAGCTTAGCAAAGGATTGGGAAATTGCTTCTTTCCATAGAAGCACCAATCCACTATGAGATAAAGTACATGCAATGCTTTTATATTTCTTTTAATCCTTGTTATTTGTTGCATTTTTTGAGCTTTGGCATGTTATTTCATAGGAGTATTTTACAAATTTACATGAACTGACCTTTGTCATGAAGTTTAATAGGTATGCAAATTTGAAAGATGCTCACATATGGCGCTAGAAGGAGGTCCTACGTCTGCTCATTCATTTCTCTTTCTTTGGGTTATTTCCTAAATTCATTTGAAAGTAATAGATTTTGTCACATACACACCATTTCTTTCAATACATTCTTGTGTTACTCTAACTTTAGTTCATTTTCATTAAATATATGCTTCAAATTTGCATTTTTTGATGCTCCAAATAATCGTGCTAAATTCCTTGCTATGTTTAAAATGATAACTCTGACTTCGTTTTGTCTTTTAAAAAGTCTTATGTTGTGTTCCACTATTGTAGACAATGTGTTGGTTCATACATTCCTTTCTTGCTCTTAGATTAATGCGCGTACAATCTTGAACAAAGCTGCTTGAAAGTGAATGACAATGGCACTATTTTTCTTTAATGTTATACAAATTATGCTTTTGATTCATGGGTACAGATGTAAAAAATGGGAGTTTTGAATTTCCTATGAGATTTTATAGTTAATGGTTCATTTTATTAGCATTTATAGGGAGTGAAGCTATGTACATCCTCAAAAACCGACTATGTGATAGTAGCACGATAGGTAGAATGCTATTGGAAATCTAATCCTTGTGCTAGTAGATGATTGATAATGTTGTAGTTCAAACATAAGTGTTAGTTGTACCACTTGCAATTCGAGTTAGCCTAGCATCAGGAGAGAAACGAGATAAAATCAAGTGGAAACTCTTAATCATATCTTTGCCCTGTATTTATTTCTTTCATCATTTTAAATAGGGAATTAATCTCTCTAATGTCGACTCTTTCCACCTTGCGGTAGCATGTAGCTCACTACCCAATGTCTAGCAGGTCTATGAAGTTGTCGAGAGGATTAATGGCATATCATATCTTTGTTTACTCAAAATATTTTTGGACTGCTTCTTTTACGTATCCTGTCAATGCAAATCACACCTTCCATTTTGGTTTAGGTTGCGAGGATGCTAACAAAGCTTGTGGAAGTCAGTTCTACACCTGCTAATAACATTTGCAATAAATCCATTTTGAGGCTTATCCTGCAATCTAGTGCACTTCAAGAGACTATAGTTTTAGAGGGATCCTACAAAAATTTGTACACCATGCCTCTACTCACACATTAATGTTTTATCAATAGTTCACATGTCGTGTCTATGCTTCACATTTCTTGCAAGAATTTTGTCAAAAAATTCGCATTTATGTACTTTTCGATGATCTTAAAGAATTTGTACGCTTCCTGTAACTACTACTATTGCCACTATAAGTATAATCTTGAATTGATATGTACTTTACTCATTTTGGATTTCTTTAATTGCTATTGATGTCGTTGTTGCTTCTACTTTTGGCTAAATCTGTAGCGACCAAGGTTGGTCATTTGATTTTTACCTGCCAAAGCTTTAAAGTTGATTCTATTGGATATTTTTTGTACCCGCATTAGATCATTAGCACATCTTGTCTACGCCTCCATTAAGATCGTTGCGATATATTAAAAATCCCATTATTTCCAAACACTTCATGTTGAATGTATTCCAAGTCTCTGACATGTACATTGCTTGCATTTTTTTAATCCTAGATCTATGTAGTTGTCTCACACACGTACATTGCTGTAAAAAGTGACTTAACTTAAACTCTATTCTCATTTCTTTATGATAATATGACTAGAGCATCAGTTGCAATGGGGACATGTGTGTGACCAAGCATTCGTAGTTGCTAGTTTGATGTCCCTGTTTATCTATCTTTCGGTCTACTAACAAAAATAAGGATTAAAGTGTATTCACATTTCTTTCATCATATCTGAAAAGTAGTGGTTAATAATAATTCGTACAAAATCTTTCAGTATCTTGCAACAGGAGTGAGTTTGATAGTTTGATATCTATCTTTCGGTCTCCAACAACTATAGGACCATAGCACTAATCTTGCTTGCTCTCTTTATATCTGAAAAGGAGTGGACAATAATAAATCATGCAAAAGCTTTTCATTTCTTCCATTCAAAGTAGATATTATGACTAAAACACATACATTGCTAGAGGAAAGCAAGGGTCTCGCTCATGAAGCTTAATATTATAGCGTTATTAACAAGTCGACTACCACCCAAATGAATCCAAGATTGGTATTGTGTGCTTGTAAGGAAAAGAACCATTGTCCTCCAAGAGTAATTTATCATTGGCTTTGTGAAGATATTTGTAGTTGCTCCTTCACAAATTTGGCATCAAACTACTTTCTAGATCAATACATCCATTTTATAGTGACCACATGAACATTTGTGATGACCTTTTACCTTTTCTTTCCTAGAGGTGAGAAACTCCTTAGGAAGAAACAAAGGGGTATTTACATTGATTGGAGTAACTCATTTATGGCTTTTTTTTTGCAGACTCAATCAATGAGAATCAAGACTTTATCATCTTTACTTGTCTGCATTAAATTGTTGATTTCTAATGAGATATGCATTGATCTTTGACCAAAAATTTTAGCTAAAAGTTTGGATACTATAAAAGGATGGAAAGATTTGGTTATAAGGTTGTTGAAAACATTTTTTTAGAGTGAAAACTATTAATCTTTGTTGAAAGATTAAATATATTTTGTCCTAAAAGATCTAATCATTGTTGAAAGATGGAATCCTAGATTTTTAAGATTAAATTGTTAGCAAGGGAGACTTTGATCTTTGTTAACCAAGTATCTTTTTTTTTTTGGGTCAAAGTTTGCTTTAAAATTGGTGGAAATCAAGACTCTTATAAATGCTTTGTTCATTCGTTAAAATCATTAGTGTTTTTTTTTCTTTGAAGTTAATCCTTAAATCTTCACATGGTTGCCTTTTTTATCTTGTAGGGATTTCGTGCACGAAATGGATTTGCAACATTGAAAGATAAGAGGTGATCTTGAACAAATCTTGGAGGCAAAGAGAATTGAAGCCTTAAAACTCAAAATCAAAAAAGCATTTTTCAATACTTAAGAATTTCGTTACACACTTTAGTTTTTTGTTTTGAACCAACTTAATTTTTGGATTCTAAAAAGAACAACTCTTGAAAGATTTCTTTTTTGCGACAAGGAACTTAAAATGAAATTTAGGAAAAATTACTAAAGTTGGTTTTCAAAGCTAACAATTGAACAAGGCAAGTTTTCACATTTCTTTTGATGCTTTAAAAGGAATCAAAATCATTGATTTGTGGACTCAAAATGAATTTGTGCAACTTTTTTTTTGTGATTTCTTACTTAAACTAATATCATCGAAAAGGACGTATGCGCTTCTCTCGCGCTTTATAGCGATCTTGAGAATCAAAAAGGTCTTTTTTGTGATCTTAGGTTGAGATAAAGTAATCATCTCCACCCTTCATTTTGGGTTTAAAATTGAACAAAACATTGTGCGAGTGTGAGTAGAGCGTTATTGTGTACACTCTATCTCTTTGTGTTGCCAACAAAGATTGATCAATTTATGGATATTTTCTTTACTTGCTTTTGTTTATCTTAGAGGGCCTGCCTTGGGGAAAAGGTACTCACCCAAGGGAACAACTCAACTAGTAACACTCTAAAGCGAAGAGTATTTCCAATCAGGATATAAATATGGGTATTGGATTAAATGCCAATATCACGTGGTTGGCTCTAACAAGATGGATCTAAAAAGGGACTCTTGCCATATGGGTCAATCTCCAAGAATGGAAAGTCTGAACCAAAACCCTTGTTTGTAGTAACCAACCAGTCCATCCAATGAGTTTATCAAAGTGGTGCATTGGAACTTAAATTCCAAGAAGTTACTTGCCATGTCCGATCTTGGTTAAAATATGGAGGTTAAGACTCCATTCTTAACATACCTTTATATTTTTTCCTTGGTTGCATGTAAAATAATCTCTTCTACTATGAAGGGCATGAGGCAAGCCCACCAAGAAAAACATACCAATTGAGCTAGGATGTTATATTGCTTGTGAGTTAGTTTGAAAACACAGTGCTTGTATCCAGAACATTGAAACCAACATTCGATGAATCATCATAATTTCAAACCCTTTGGGAGGAACAAATACATTTGAAAATTCCACGTGTTACTGCTTGTCCCTAGGGGTTCTTATCCCTAGAAGGCTTCTAAACACTAGGACCTATATCTCGATTTGTTCATTCCAAAGTCAACAATAGGAAATTATGTTCTTGAAACCTTTATTTTCACATAATGGACCTTGTGGAACAAAAAGGAATTGAGACATAAACATCTAGTTTGAAAACTAAGCAAGTAGTGTGTTTGTGATAAAAAGAATCCATTAAGCAAAGATTGAATCAATTGGACCCTACACATGTGCTTGGTCTCTTTTGGTTATATGGTTTTCATGCAAACATTGGTTTTTTGGTTTGAACTACTCTTAGAGAAAAGCATGTTCTTCAATATCTTGGTCGAGTAAAAAAGTATTTCTTAGGTTCATTTAGGACCAAATCAAACAATTCATCCATCCCAAACATCTATCAAAACCCATCCCACCAAACAACTTTAGAGCTTTGAAAACATCATTCTAGACTTGGGTAAATAATCAAAATCAAAATCACCTTGTTTAGTTAGGTGAATGTATCCTTTCTCATAAATTTAATTGAATTAGCAATCCTTTGAACAAATTCCTCCTAAGATCACATCCAACATCTTATGGATTATGAATTCACTATCCAAAATCCAAAATCAAATCAAATCAAAATCGTCTTGTTTGGTTAGGTGTGTCTAGATGAATCCTTCTTTACACATTTATTCAAATTAGCATCTTGTGGATAAATTTACTTTAGGACAATATCCAACCTCTTAGAATTTACGATTTCACTATCCAAATCAAGTCAAACCAATCCAAAACAAATAAAAACATCAATCCAAGTCCTAAAGTTTAGAATCCTCTTCAATATTTCCTAAGAGTTCCAATCATTCACCAATCATCAATCTTTCATAGCTCATCACCATCCTTTTGATCCTTAAAATCTTAGACTTTCGTTTTTGTACCTAGAGTTTGGATCAACCCAAAGAATTAGAGGTTCACCTCCCACATTCTTGAAAATTGATCCTTATTTTATAGTCCAAACTAGACTTGAACATAAGAGGAACATGGAATAGAAACTTGATCCATACATCATGAGTAATCCAAGTCAACCAAACTATCAAAGCCTTACAATGCCAATTGATTTTCAAAACTCACATTTATACAATCCATACATGGGATCATTATCTCCTACAAACCTCAATGGTACAACAAATGTGAGTCTACCCAATCTAAATATTGAAACACCTTTTTTGATGGTAGATTTAAATCCAAGTCCAACATTACAAATCTATCAACCAAATACTCAATGCATGAGTCTTCAACAAAACAATATTATCCCACCAAATCCATACATGCCAAATGTGAATGTACCAAGTACAACTTTACAAAACATGAACATTTTGAATCCAAAATTGGTAAAATTTGGGATGGATATGTTTGCAATGCATACAAATATTGTTCAAAGTCCAAACAAGATGTTAACAACTCCATTTATTAATCCAAGTCAAGGTAACACCATGCAAAATCAAAGTTACCTAAAACAAGGCAATATGATTCCCAACACCAAAAATGTTCAATTTCAACCTATCATGCCAAATTTGAACATCATCCCAAATCAAAAAATTCTCCAAAATCAATTTGTCCATGATTCCATTCCAAAACCACAAGTATGCATCCAAAATTTTCTTGAACAAAAACCAAATCAAGTATATCCAGGGAGTCAAGATCAAAATCAAAATCAAATTTGGCGAGATCAAATTGCTACACTTACCAAAATAGTTGAGTCATTGCGCCAAGAGACATCTTCACCACCATTACCCATATCAACATCATTCCTTGGTTTAGAGCTTCCCCCTTTACCTTGCACCAATCACTCCATCCAAATCAATCTAGCTAACACCAATCAAGCCATCACATCAAATCCTTTGAATATACCATCAACATCGCACCAACAGATGGTATCTAATCAAATGACAACATCAATCCTGACAAATAAAAATATGGTCTCCCAAGGATCTATCACCTCGATCACTACAACCACCCCTATCACACCCATCATATCTCAAACCCTCACGATCACTCCAAATGTATCTCAATGACTTGTCACTACATCCAACACGATTCCAAAACTGCCATTTCCATCATCACCCACACCACTCCTTGGCTTAGGGCTTCCCCCTTTACCAAGTATCAACCAAACCAACATCCTAAACATCAATCAAAACATCACACCAAACTTTTAGAACTTGTTGCCGACATCACAACAACAGACGACAAAGGCACAAGCAATCACAATATCATCAACCACCCCCATAATATCTCAAAACATGGTCTCTCAAGGACCAATCAAATCAATTACACCATCCACCACTCAAATCCCAATCATCAATATGATGGTACCTCTTATCACCACAACAAGAACTATTCCAAGACCACCTCTGCCACCACCACTACCCAAACCAAACACATCAAACCAATACAACATTGCATTGTAAGCCACTTATCAGAAAGAACTCCAACAAAACTGAAACTGACAAGCTGGACAACTAGCTGCTCAAGTTTCCCAAGCCACACTACAAGCCAATAAGCACAAGCCCAGGCTCAAGTGTAAGCACAAGCTCAAGCCGAATACCAATCCCAACAAGCAAATGTTGTTCAAAATCCCAACAAAATGTTAATGACTCCATGTATCGATCCAAGTCAATGATCGCATAATCAAGACCTATCCATCAATAAACACATGGAAGATATTTCTCCCTCATCCAAAGATCAAATCAACATACATCAAGAGTCACTTTTTGATCATGATAAGAATCCTTCAACAATACCCAACAATGATCCAATTCAAGAAATACCAACATCACTTGACCCTATGGTTGAAGACATTGACAATCTCTCCACCATAATTGTTGAAAACAATGTTCAAGACCTTTCCATTAATGAACACATGGAAGATGCTTTCACCTTAGTTGATAACCAAATCACCATGCATCAAGAGCCACTTTTTAGTGATCTATTTCAAGGAGTGTTAGAATTATTTGATTCTATTGACATAATGCGCGATCCATCAACCAATGATCATATTGAAAATGTCTCTACATTGCCTTATGAGTTAGAGGACATATCTCAATAATTTATTCCAAATCATGATCAAAATATTTCACCAAGGTATAGCAATGGTCCTTTCCAAGACATGTTGACCCCCTTTGACCTCATAGTTATAGATACTGAAGGAATCCTCAACTCAACACTTGATCCAAGTCCACTCAAAGATCAAGAGGATATTGAACCAATTACCATGGCTAATGATGATGTCCAAGAACCCTTTATAAGCAATCCATCATTTGAAATTGACCCATGCCAAGAACTTGATCCAAAGCATGTCAAAAGCAATTCTAAAATTAATCAAGATCAAGAATTTGTATCTCCAAGCTACTAAAATGATTTAATGGATAGTCTCCTATCTATACAAGATGTCGCAAATGATGATCATATCAACATAGTACCTACTCCATCTACCCATGAGATACAATCTATAGATGGACATGTAGATGATATTCATTCAAAATAGGATTCCTTTACTCTTGATATTATTACACAAAAAGAGCAGGTTATTGATTCCTACAGTCAAACAGAATTGTCAACATCAGGATCAGATATATCCAAAATCTAGACTAAAGACATCATGTATGAAGATATCCAACATTATCCACTCAAAGAAGTAGGTCAGACAGAACAAGATATTTTGGAGTCAATAGAGCATCCAATCGAAATAACATCATCTGCAGTGGTCATTTATCATAGAATGCATTTTAAACAAGAACTCTCAGAACAAGCAGAAACAAAGCATGAAAGTACTACTTCCACAATGCTAGGGGAAACTTTGTCTCAAGTAAATGTCAACATAGGGAGCACGAAGAGTCCTTATGATGAAACCAATGCCAATACTACAACCAACCATGTCATGAATCTTCATCCACCCATCACCCCATCAACAAATTGGGACCAACATCAAATGAAGGATGTGAATCAAAGTACAAAGAATGTTATCAAATAAAAAGAAGCTAAGAAGAATAATGGACAAATAAAATACACATGGATACCAAAGAATACAAAGAAATATCATCCCTATCAAACTCCATCAGTCAAAGAAACTATGGGGAAAAATATAAAAGGGAAAAGTATTCATCAAAGATGTCCACAAAAGAAAAAGCAGGCTTTTCAAGCGTCGTACAAAGTGTATCAAGCAGTTGGTCCTAATTCCATGCACACTTTCGTATCCACCCATCATTGCTCATCTTCCCAAGTTTGCAGAGTCTAAGGTTCCAAACTATCAACCAATCCATCATTTATCTCTAAACACACTCCATCCATGCATCCATGTATGATATCCAATTCTTACATTGACCATGTATTGGCAATGACCCTTCATCATAAGGATTCAGAAGGCAATCTATCACGATGTGCACACAAAGATAAAGTTAACTCCAGTATCAACAAAGCAGATTAGGAATCTCAAAATTTGTATTCAAGTGCATGTATCCTAGAGAAATAACTTCTTCAGGTAGGATATCGATGGTACATCATGAAAGAAGCATCTACATCGACACCACCAGGTGATTCAACATGAGCTTAAAATCTTTTTCAAAAATCCAATAAATAAATAAAAATATAAAAATATAAAAAAATTAGAAAAAGGTTTGAAAACAGGAAAGAAGAAAATTATCCTCCAGTGAAAACCACTACAGTGGCACTTTGGACAGGTACCATAATGAAAACCTGGAAAATAGGTGTCATGTGTAGAATCGAGCATCTACGTGCACTAGTTCAAGTGAAAGCATCTCATCCCATCCATAATAAATCCAGTCATCTATGAACCAATTATCCAACCCATTTCCATCCGTCTTCCACATTATCTTGATCCTGATGAAGTTCAGTGCACACTTTATGTTTGCTTATGGTAAACATCTTGACATGGGTCATTTTCATTGATCCTATCCTATGTAGCATTATCTGAGCCATGAAGCATAATCGAAGTAAGCATTCTTTATCTAAACACCTTATCTTATCACAAGATAATGCTTGGCATCCTTTGCATGCTTGCCATATCCATCCATCCATACACCTATTTGGGCATTTATCCATAACATTCCATACATTACTAGACACTAGGGGTAGATATGTACATCTTGCTTTGAGAATAAATCTTGATCTATATCCTCCAACTTATGTGGTGATCCAAGCATTGGAAAACATGAAATCAAATTGGCCAAACCACCTGTGAGAAAAATTTCAAATAACTAGCCCATGACATATTTTGACAAGAGGATGTTCCTTATCAAGTTTCATATTTCATCGAACATCAATCCAAACAATCAATATCAATTGCATCTAATGCACACTTCAACGTCACATCAAATCATCGAAAACAACTTTTTTTCCAAACCAAGCTTCATCAATCATGATCAATCAAATCCAATCAAAAAAATTGTCATCTTGGGATATCCTTCCCAATCCTTGGGTTACTTAACACTATCATTGCATTGTTGTGCATCCTCAACAATGTTATCATTATCAACCCTGATCAATCACATCCTTACATTATTGTGTATCCTCAACAATGTTATCATCATCAATCCATCGATTTGATTAGTCAACCTTAGCTTGGTTTTCAAAAAAATCTCCAAAAAAAGTACTAATATCATCACACATGTCCATATCCAAAATGTCAAAATCATGTGAAAATCCAAAAACATTCAAAACACACAAAAATCCAAAAACACTCAAAAAATATAAAACATCAAAAACATGATATCCGAACTATGTCATCTCTGAGCTTAAATGTAGGCAATGCTAATCTTTGATTAGCCCCCAAAAATGAAAATCCAAAAACGTCAAAACATCAAAATCTAAAAACATTTGAAAATCTCAAAAAATACCAAAAATAGCCTCAAAACATTCCTAAAATGTCAAAAACATCCAAATATTTGAAAAAATCCATCCATCTCATCTCGCTTTCACTCGAAATAATCAATTATCCATAATAAACTAATCATCACCTTCATCCTTTGGCAATACAAATAGAAACAATCAAAGAAATCGACAAAAGAAAACTTCAAACACAAAATCAAAATAAGAACAACAAACCTTTAAAGAAAAATCAAACTCTTGATCATTTTCAAACATGTCATTCAACCTTATACCAACAATTTATCAATCAACTTATCAAACCATCGTCATCCTATACAATGCATGTCCTAGGATACATCATTCTGACAATGGGCATCATTTTGAATATCACTTGGATTCTTATCTTATCAAAACACATTTCTTTGGCTGAAGGTATGAAGAACACTGGGTTGTTTGCATACTTGATCTCTTCTTTTGATTTATCTTATTGCACTCATTCCAAGGACCTCTTGATGATATCCGAACGAAAGATTTAGAGAGATAGGAATGGGGCATCAATCATTATCTTTTATATGCTATGCTTGTTGGACATTCTTGTAAAATAACCTGGTGAATACTTGCTTTGTTAGGTACGTCCTAGCAAGGTTTCTGGATTTCAAGTGTGAACAAAAATACTCCTATTTGTTTTTCGAGTCAAAGTCCATCGTACTAGGTACAACGCCATCCTGGTTCTCTATACATTGATGCATCGTATCTACACGTGTAATCAAACATAAGGTAAGTAGCCCTTTTTAAAATCCCAATCCTTGATAAGAAAATCATCATCATCTATCATCATCAGCATCTCTAATAAATTCTCGTCAGATCATGGACTTGTTGGATCCTCTTGTCATCATCTCATTTCTTCTTTCTTCTCTCCGCGCTAACATAACATCACCAATGTATTCATCAATGCATGCATCGTGCATTCACAAACCATCAACATTCGACATATTATCTCACATGCATAATCATCATCATAATATAGATTTGCTAGTCTAAGCATCTCATAAAAATATACATTTGCATAAAGTATCTGTTGCATAATCATAGCATATCACATCATTCATTTCATCCATCTCATACATTACATCATCATTTTAAGTGGCTTAGGATAATATAGATTGGTTATTCTAAGCATCTTAAAATCATCTCATTTGCATCATTATCATAACCATCCATTTTGAACCTCTTTATTGCGAGATCAACCCTCAAATCGAATCTTTTCACTCGATCTCTTGAGGGCGCAATGTACTAGTGTACTTCTTTTCACTGGGGCATATGAAAAAATAAAAAAAGTTTCAAATTTTGATTGCGACAAGTTTATTCTTTGAACCAACGCAACAAGTACATTCCTTCAAAGAGGGAAAAAATGTAGACACGTGAAATTAGCATCATTTACATTCATCAGGTAAATCAAGGTCATCCATTTAAATTAAATAAATCAACTTTGTTTAATTTAAGTCTCACATCACCCTTTTAATTAAATAAACAAAACTTTATTTAATTAAATCCAAAATTCATGTTCCATCCCTTTTCATTTAAATAAATCAAAGTATTTAAGTCAAATGGGTCAAAAGAATCTAACATCATCTTAACTAAGCTAATCTTGATTAATCTAATCTAACCACCCATCAGATCCTCTAGCTTTTCCCACTTGCACCAATAAATCATTTTAATTCATTTATAAATTCCTCATTTTCCATCAACAAAGCATCTTTTGGGAATATTCTCCAAGTTTGAATTTGAAAAGAAAGTTGACTTGTCCCTTCCAACATGGCAATAAATCCCCTCTTACATGTCCCCCACTTAGCATTTAACTCTCAAATTCAAATTTGAATCTCCCCCTCTTTGGCACATTGACCAAAATGTGCTCATTCCTCAAGCCTATCACAAGTTGACAAGTGACCTCTTCTCATTGGTGGATCTTTAGTCCCACATCCTCCATATTTGGCATTCTTTTATCCTTCTTGGCTATAAATAGAGAGCTTCTCTATTTTATCAAGCCTCCACAATCTCATGCACAAATGCATCATTGTCATTTGAATCCATATCATATTTTCATAGCATTTCATATCATCTTCATCATGGAGCTTAGAAAAGGATTGGGAAAGGGCTTCTTTCCATAGAAGCACCAATCCACTATGAGATAAAGTACATGCAATGCTTTTATATGTATTTTAATCCTTGTTATTTGTTGCATTTTTTGAGCATTGGCATGTTCTTTCATAGGAGTATTTGACAAATTTACTTGCACTAACCTTCATCATGAAGTTTAATAGGTATGTAGATTTGAAAGATGCTCTCAATATATATATGTATATATATGAGCATTTGATGTTGCTATAATTTGTCTTAATGTGTGGAATGTTAAATGACAATGTGATTAATTAAATAACTTAGTTAAAATAATTTAATTAATGTCTACATGATTTAACATGATTGATGTGATCTAATGTAAAACATATTTCAGTTTCACTTTAGATACAACATTGTTAATATGAAAAAGAGAGTATGTTAAATTAGATACACCTATTATTCATATAAGGATAAAAATTAACATAACACGAGGGTGAATAGTATGAAATCTAAAATAATTATAAAAGGAACTTAAATAATTACCTTATTGTTCAAGACAAATGCATGAGTAATTGTCAAGAACAAAGCAATGTGAAAGTTATTTAGCATGAAACTCAATAACTTTAGACAACACTTCTTTTTAATCCATACTATTCAAGGATACTAGAGATAATACTGACGTAGATGCATGAAATTAATAGGTTCCTTAAGGGGTGTTCCATCAAGCTTAGTTAAGACCTAAGTACCAGACCCATAACAAGTAGCAATTATGTAAGGTCCTAAACAATTAGGGCTGAGTTTATCTTTTTCCTCATGGTGATCATTAGTATTGCATTGATTCTCATAGAGAATGAAATCACCCTTACAAAACATTCAAGGAATAACATGAGTATTGTGTTTTCTCTATAATTGTTTAATGTAAGCTTGGAGATGTTCAAGAGCATTAATGCAATTTTCATCGAGCATCTCAAGTTGGTGGAATCATTGGTCTTTATAAGTAGCATTGTGAATAAGGTCTTGAAGAGAAATTCACAATGTAGGAATTTCTAACTCCAAGGGCATGATCACATCAATACCATAAACAAACTTATAGGGTGTAGTTCCCATAGATAACCTGACATTTTTTTGATAAGCCCAAAGCACATAATGTAATTGCATATGCCAATCCTTATGATGTTTGTTAACAGTTTTCCTTAAGATTTGTTCAAGAATCCTTTTAGTACTTTCAACTTGTCCATTGGATTGTGGATAGTATGGTGTACAAAATTGATGTTGGATGTTGAATGTTTCAATAAATTTTTGTACTTCATTATTCTTAAATGGGGTTCCATTGTTTGGAATGATTGCAGAAGGAAGGCCAAAGTGAGAAATTATGTGTTCCAATATGAAACGAAAAATTACTTCAGCATTTGTAGATTGAAGATGAATAGCTTCCACCCATTTTGTGAAGTAGTCTATTGCAGTTATTATAAATGTATGTCTGAAACAAGAAGGTGGTGAAATTTTTCCAATGAGATCCAATCCCCATACTAAAAACAACCAAGTGGGAATTTGGGCACAGAGCTCAGAAGTAGGGGCATGGATCAAATTGCTATGTTCTTGACATTTGTGACATTGTTTAATGTAAGCAAAATTGTCTTTTTCCATACATCTCCAATAATATCCCATACGAATGAATTTTTGTACTAATGGCCATCCTCCCAAATGACCTACATAGGCACCAACATGAGTCTACTCAAGGGCTATAGGAATTTCAAAGTCCTTAAGACACCTTAGTAAGAGACCATTGAAGGATCTTCTATACAACACATCAGCAAGGATCACATATTTAGCTGCTAGTTTGCGTAAATGATTTTGAGTGTTTTTCGTTGTGGGCTCAGGAATGGTACCATCTTTTAAATAATTGTATATTGTATCATACCATTCTCGTGAGTCTTCTTGAGTTGTGGTCAAAATGTCTTTGAAGTGAGTATCAATCGAAGGTTTCATGATGGGGTGAATAAAAAAGGTGAAGTTTGTTGAAGGATTGTGAGGGGATAAAAGAGAGGATGCACTTGCTATCACATCCACATGTCAATTTTCTTTTCATGGGATGTTATCAATGGTGAATGATTCAAAATTCTCTAATAGTTTAATTGTAATATCCTTTTATTTTGATAAATTTTCATGTTTAGTTTGATATGTACCATTGATCTATTTGATTACTAACTGTGAATCACCAAAAATTTTGGTATCTCTAGCACCCATGGTTAAAGTAGATCACAATCCTACAATTAATGCATCATACTCAACTATGTTATTTCTACATAGGAAATTTAATCTATAGGAAAAGGGAATAGGCTTTCCATTGGGTGGAATTAATTCAACTCCAGCACTGAAACCTATTCGACCCTTGGATACATCGAAATACAATTCCCATTTTATAACATTTTTGGTCAATACACTATCATTAGGAAAGGAGTCATGATTAGGTAAAGCAAGAGGAGAAGGAGAATCAGCTAAGTGATTGGTCAAGGCTTGTCCTTTGATTTATTTTTGGGAAACAAACTTATGTTCAAGCTCAGTTAACAACATCACCCACTTAGCTAAGCATCCAGATAGGCCAGTTTTATTAAAAAGATGCTTAAGGGGGTTAAATTTTGTTATGACTTGTATTTCAACATTTAGTAAATAATGTCACAATTTACTAGTAGAAAATAAAAGAGATAAACATTGATTTTCAATTGGTGAATATCGAGTTTCTGAACCGTAGATTTTTGTCTCTCTAGGAATTCTCTAACTCTTCTAGGGTTTTTCACCTAAAAGGAGAGAGGTAGGGCAAAAAATGTAAACTAGTACACTCAAATTATGTTATTTACAATGTTTTCTAAACTAAATGAAGTAAAATAAACATAATTGATTGATTTAAATGCATGAAAATGGATGCAAAAGTGAGATTTAAGCTATGTTTGAAAACACACTATGATATGCAAATAATGAAGTAAATGAAGAAATTATGCAAAACAAAAAGAAATAAGATGAATTTGAGTGCACTTGGACAAAATTTGATGAATCTAGAATGTTGTGGATGTTGGTTCAAATCATTTATTTTTTCATAGTGGGACTCATTTGCCGAGGGTGGCGAATTGGTCCTCCTCCTGGTGAAAAAGTGTTCAAAATAAGTTTCTATCTGTCGGGATCCAGAATCTGACAAAATTAAAAAATTTAGTCCTAATGTGGGACTCATTCACCACTAGTGGAAAATTACTCCTCTCCCAAATTTCTAAAAAATTAGGAGACAACTCTACACTAGCAGATCTAGGAATCATTGAATGTTGGGTTGTCGAAGTCAATTCTACAGGAAAAAAACAAGGAACCTTCTCCAAGCTTGAAATAGACTTGAGTTGACTTGATGCACCTAGTTGACTCATAAACCAATCTTAAACACCAAAAAGCTTGTTAAATCTGCATACCTAGGTTTTGCAAACACACATGCAATAGGGGGAAAATGGTTGAAGGTTAGCAAATAGGGGTTTGCCTTGGTCAAACTCCACTTTTGGTAATCAAACCCTTAATAAAACAAAGAAAGGAAAGAGAATGATAAACTAATAACATGCAATAGCTATCAACTTACCAAACCCTTGATAATGCAAATATGAAGTAATGTCAATGGATGCTCCAAAGTGCTTGAATATTGCTTGAACTGATGTTGTAGAATGCTTGAATTCTTGAAATGTGAGATGTAAAATGAGGTGAAAATCACATATTTATACACACATGTGCATTATTTAACCATTCATACCTCATCACAGGGCAACATCAAGTGATTTTGAATAAAAACTCGAAAGGAAATTTTAAAAAAAATTGTATTTGGAGCCAAGGGGGACTCATTCGCCACCCATGGCAAATGGATCTCAACTAGGACCTGAAAAATATGTGTCAGGAAATATGTTGTATTCAATGTTGTTTTATGGGATAATATTCAAAAATACACTTAATTAAATCATATGAGGGCATAAAGGGACCAAATAAATCATCAGAAAGGGATAAATAGTGAAATTGTGCCTAGAAAAGTGTGAAATCTTGTTACAAGACCTTACAACACTTTAAAATAGGACTTGATTAGTGATGAAAAGGTGATGTTTAGGTGAATTGTAATGAATAGAGTCTAGAAGAATGTAGAAATGTCTTACAACACTTCACAACACCTTCGCAAGATGTCGTTATTTGAATTTTAGTACCTAAATATGCATGTTCAAGTCATGTTACATCATAAAATCATAGCAAAGCAGATCAAATACCATGAAACAAGACCTAAAAATCCATGAAAATGACAAGGGGCCATTTTTCTATGGCACAGTTTCATTATCAATTAAAGTTTGACTAATGTAATAGACATGATGTTCTTTTCCATGATCATCTTCTTGAGCCAACAATGCTGCAAGAGCATGGCATGATGCGGCTATGTACAGGATAAATGGTTGGTTTGGCATAGTGGGTTGTAACATAGGTGGAGTTGCAAGGTATTCCTTTAAACTCTCAAAATCCTATTTACAATCCTCATTCCAATCAAAGTGTACATCCTTTTTGAGGAGATGTGTGAAGGGTAATGTACGAGCAACTAAAGATGCTACGAAACAACAGATAGCTTGAATGTGGCCATGTAACATGTATGATTGAGAAATTTTCTTAGGAGGTGGCATGTTAATAATGGCATCAATTTTCTTTTTTTCCACCTCAATGCCTCTATGAGATATCACAAACCCAAAAAATTTCCCACTATCTACACTAAAGACACACTCTTTCAGATTTAATCGCATGTTATATTTATGTATTCGTTCAAAAAAAATTTGAAGAACATTTACATTGTCTTGTCTTGTTCAGGATTTAGCAAGGATAATTTCATCAACATAATATTCAAAGATTTTATGTATGTAATCGTGAAATATCAAGGTCATTGCTCGTTGATAAGTTGTGTTCGCATTCTTAAAACCGAAAGGCATAACAACCCAACAAAACATTCCCCAAATAGTTGTAAATGTAGTTTTGTATTGATCTTGAGGGTTGATAAGGATTTGATTATAACCAGAAATTTTTTCCATGAATGACAACAAAGCATGCCTAGTAGTGGAATCCATGATCATGTAAATATTAGGAAGCGAAAAGTTGTCTTTTAAAGAGGCTTTATTCAAATCATGAATATTCGTGCATACACTAATATGGTTATTGGGTTTAGCAACTATGACAATGTTTGAGATCTAAGGAGAATAATCAATAGGTCGAATGAAGCCTACATAAAGCGGTTTCTCAAGCTTTTCTTTAACATGCAAGGTTATGTCAGGGTGCATTTTTTCGTATCTTTTGGTGAATAGGTTTACCATTTTCAGCAAGAACAATGTTGCATGTCACAATTTTCGGGTCAATTCCTGGCATCTCAGAATGTTTCCAGGATTTTTTTTTTGGAAAATCATGAAGTAAAGTTGTAGTGTCCTCTTGTTCTTCATCGTCAAGGCACTTCCAAATTTCAATAACTTTGTCTTTATTTTCTATGTCCATTGGCACATCAATTGTATCTCCTAAGGGGAGTGCATTAGACTTAGGAATTTTAGGATTATATGGTTCTTCTATGATATCACTATATTTTTGCTTGGTAACTATCACAACACAAGTAACCCATTTCATAGGAGTAGTAGAGGATGTGTTATCATAAAATCCTAACATTTATTTTAGAGTTTCATCACTGTCAACATACTTCCATGATGGTGATGAGTTAATATCAAGCAATTCAGGATATTTGATTGTGAGTGTTTTTTTGGTTGACATGTAATAGTGTTGATATTCAAAGATGTTCGTGGAGTAGCTTTTGTCATGTTAGACAAAGAATGTCCCAATCTAGTTTTTGTCTCTTGTGTATTAGGTTCTATAGGGACACAAATACCTTTTTCTTTATTTCCACATCCTTTTCTAGTATATCCCAATTGTTTCACAAGTTCATAGCCTCTTCCATAAATTATTTCCATTTCTTTTGGATTAGGGGGAGGTTGATAATATATCTCATCAAAATCTATTGTGTACATTGTAGTTTCTTCCAAAGTAGAGGAGATAGATGTTAGAGAATATTTTTCTGAATTTTGAGTTGACATGATAATTGGTTGTGTGTGTTTCTCATCTTTCTTTTGTGTGATTATGTATTTGTCTATACATGAAGGTGTGAATTCTAGGGATCCCCAATCATCACCAAATAATTTGGACATCGATTCCTCATCTTGTTGTTCAATTTCAAGAGGTTCTATATTAGATGTTGGGATTAATGTATTCAAAGGACTTGTGGTTCCTTTTTCAAGGTGTAAGCAACTTTCAAGCTCAAGGTCTATTTCAACTTGATAAATGTTGTTATTATAGAAATATTTCATTATGCAATGAAGGGTTGAAGGCATTTCTTTCATCTCATGAATCCATGGTCTGCCTAAAATAAGATTATATGAAAGATCATAAGGTATAACATGAATAGGAGTCTGCATAGTAGCCACCCCAACAATAATGGGAAAAGTGATTACACCAAGCGGTTGCTTTGTTGTATTATAAAATCCTCGAATGGATAAGGAATCAGGTTTTATTTGTGAATTTTCTACAAATAAGATTATTTGAATGGATAAGGAATCGGGTTTTATTTGTTGTATTATAAAATCCTCAAATGGATAAGGAATCGAGTTTTATTTGTGAATTAAGCAATGAATGGTTGAAGGCATTACTTTCATCTCATGAATCCATGGTCTGCCTAAAATAAGATTATATGAAAGATCATAAGGCATAACATGAATAGGAGTTTGCATAGTAGCCACCCAAACAATTATGGGAAAAGTGATTACACCAAGCAGTTGCTTTGTTGTATTATAAAATCCTCGAATGGATAAGGAATCAGGTTTTATTTGTGAATTTTCTACACATAGTCTATCAAGGAGATTCACACTATAGAAATTAAGGGAAGAACTATTATCAATGAGGGTTCTCTTGATACCTATTCAATTGAATTAAGCAATTATCATAAAGGCTTCATTTTATTTTTGCAACTCTAAAGGAGGGAGCTCATGTTGATGGAAAGTAGTGTCTAGATTAAATTTTTTCATTCCGTGTATTAAAGCTACTACATCATTCAGAGTTGTACTAGGAGGAACTGTAATGTGTTGTAATGTCGTTTGAAGAATAATGTGGTAATTTGGTGAATTTTGAAGTAAATCCCAAAGGGAAATCTTTGTAGGAGTATTCTTGAGTTGTTCAACAAGATCATATTCCTTTGTGTGTGAGGGAAAGTGAGGACCACTAGGAGGATTAGGTAAAGGTAAAGAGGGTGGGGTTGGTTGCGATGGTTGGGTATGTGCAGGATCATCATGGAAAAAATAGGCCATTAAGTGGCAAGAAATTTAGAAAAATTAGAGTTAGGCAACTTGACATAAAAATTTGAATAAGTTCTCTATATTATTTCAAAAATATGTTAGAATAGAATCTATATCAAATTGAATGTAGTTTCTAAACTACTAGGTTTATTTTTTTTTTAAATCTATTTGGTGAAAATTTGAAATTTGAATGCAAAGTAGACTTAAATTTTAGGGAAAATAAGAAGTAGGTGTCTATCTAACCACCCTAACCACAATAAAATGATAATATTTTTTATAATATTTTATATATAAGTAGAGGACTCATGTCCCAATGTGATGCATATTTTTGTAATTTTTTCCAAGCAAATAATTAATTATTATTTTTATTAAAACTTTTAAAAATATGAAAACTCGTATGTCTGACCATCTTAACTTGGTCAAAAATTCATGAAACTCATTTTTTTTTTTTAATCCTATAGTATTTGAAGCATAGAATGTGACACATGTTTTGGATTCAAAAAATTTCCTACCATTCGAAAGCTATAGATGTTGTTCAATCAACCTATCAATCAGGACTTTAGTTGTAATTCAAATAGAAAATGAATAATAATTATTTATTAAATTCAAAGTAAGGCATAATTTATATTGGTGGAAAGTTGAGAATCTCCTTTAAAAACCCTTTTCGTTTCATCAATTTGGGGTAAGAAAAAAGTCATCAGCCACATATCCTACAAATACCCATCATATCACCACTTTTTGGCGCATGATGATCTTGCACATACCCAGTTTTGGATTATTTTGAGTATTATATGTATAAGCAATAGTTATATTACTAGATTTCTGCATTACATAAGGTTTAGGTGGGTAAAGAGTGAATTTAGGTTTATTAGAAGAATGTAGTTTATGCAAGGGTGCATAAAGAATGAGTTGAAGTTAAATCACATTAACGTCCTTAGTTTTAGATTGTTCACAACAAACCTTAATGGATGGCTTAAACTAGACAAAGTCCTTAAGGGATTCATCTAACATATCTAGGTCATTATGAATAAAAGGTTTGAGGGGTAGGTTATCATTAATTATTTTAGATTGATCATGGAAAACTTTAGAGACATTAATGTTCTTTGTTGTAGGTTGGTCATAACAAACCTTAGTGGATGACGTAGATGAGATGAAGTCATGAAGGGCTTCATCTAACAAGTCAAGGTCATCACTACTAAATTTTTTGAGGGATAGGTTATCATCAATTGTTTTAGGTTTCTCATGGAAAGATTTAGAGGATGAAGTGAGTGAGATAAATTCCTGAAGAACTTCATCTAACCTGCCTACATCATCACTACTAAGAAGCTTGGATGAGATGGTATTTATAAATTAAATCATTTTTTTGAAAGGTTCGTTTGATGTTTGTGGTTTTTTTTTTATGTATTGACAAATCTGATTTAAAAGAACTAGGAACTAATGTTGAAAAGGAAACGTGTAAAAATATAAGACTATCCATAAATTTCATGAAAGGAAATGATACTTATTCAAATGATTTAGATATAATAGAAATTAACTAAACTAAAATAGAAAAGGAACTACAAAAAATAGAAAAGTGCAAATCAAGAAACTAAATTCTCAAAATATTGATGCAAAAAGTGCACTGGGACTGATTCACCCAAGGTGGCGAATGAGTCCCAAGAGAGGTATTTTTATGTTTTTTCTATTTTTTTTAGTTTTCTTTGTGTTCAGGTCTATACAATGTAAATAAAGACTGAAAATGCAAAATTTTGGAATGATGTGATGAAAGGAGATGCAATAATGACCTCTAAATGATAGTTTCACTAATGCAATTTAAAGAAGTCCTAGGATGCAAACACAATGCAAAATAAAATGCAATTGAGTCCTAGGATGCAAATTCAAATGAAAATTAGAAAGATATAATGTTCAATATGCAGGTTCACCAAAATAGACCATCAATTTTGTGGTGTTTTATGGACTTCTCTTGCACTTTTAGGATCTTTCACCTAAAAGGAGAGAGATAGAACACTAAACTTGAGGTGTTTTACTCAAATAAATGAATGTATAATGGAATGATCTAAGTTCAACTAACCTATGAAATTGATTGATTATTAATGAAAAACTAATGTAATATGCAATGTTTGAAAACACAGTGACGTTTGCAAAAGACTTAAAAGTATGAACACAAATGCAAAAAGCACTAAACAGGGAGCTATAACTTATAATGTATGCACCTATAATATTGATGAACATTGGAAAGAACTTTGGAAATCTGGAAATTTTGACTTTTAGGTTGATTGGGACTCATTCGCCACCCTGGGCGAATCAGTCCCAAGTTAGGGTTTTCTGTCTCGAAACTAGTTTCTACTCATTGGGTACTGGAATCTATAGTTAACTCTGCTAGCCACCTCAAATGGGACTCATTTTCCATCCATGGCGAATTAGTCTACTTTCAATTTTCTGCAAACTTAGATCTCAAACTTGCACATTGTCACTTGTACAACACTTCTTGATGGGAATCTAGATTAGGATGTTGAAAAATACTGGAAAAATAACTTAAAATTTGGTTGTCTAATGGGGGGTTTTCCTTGGTCAAACCCCTAATTGGGTAATCAAATCTTGAATGGATAAAAATTTGCATAAAACCCTAGCCTTAAGTGTGTTAAAGACTAGGAAAATCTAAAGTATGACAAAACCCTATTCTATTGTGTTAGAATAAGATGTGCAAATGTGATTTGAATGATGCAAGACTTCAACCCTAGAAACCCTACAATATATCAAATGAATATAAATGAGATGAAAATTTAATGCTAATCCTTAAGTCTAAATATAGAGATAAGATGGAAGATAGAATCACTTTGAAAACAAGTCTTTAGGTGTGATTTAATGGCTAGTTGCATCTCCTCAACCTGGATTTTTCCATGATTCACCATAGGCATCCATCATCAACTCTTTGCAATGTTGGATCTTGGATGAGAAGTTAGCTTAAAGACCTACAAAAACCCTTAGTTTTCTGCCCTAAAGCTTCAACTTTATTATAGAAAATGTAAATAAAACTTATTGTGGAAGACTCCTAATACTTGACTTTTGATTTTGATTTCTGAAAAAAAAAACTAAGAGATGTGAAAAATGACCTAAAATGTGTATTTATAGGCATCAAAACCTAATTTTCCCCTTATTTAGACCTAAGAGGCTAACATCTACTGAAAAAATAAGTTGAATTGATTAAATCCCCACTCAAAATTGAAGTTTCCCTCAAAAGGGACTCATTCGCCACCCTTGTCGAATGGGTCCCACCAGAGGGCACTCATTCACCCAAGGTGGAAAATGGGTCCCACTCATGGGTTTTGAAGGTGGGTTTTTAGGATATGAATGGAGTGAATGTTGTTTTTCAAGATTTAAGTGATTTTTTAAGTGAAACCCTGACTTATAGTAGGTCTAAATTAAGCATGAAATTAGACCTACTTTTGAGTGCAATTTAGACCTACTTTTGACTCATTCGCCACCCTTGCATTAAATTTTCTCTTTTCTCAAGAGTGTCCAATTTTCTATGCCACACTTTTTGACCTTGAAAGTTCAAAAAAATGGATCGCTTTATGGTTTAGGACATAAAACAACACACTTCACAACCATTTCATTGAAGGGAAACCCTATAGATCTCAATCTAAGATATGTAAGAGAGAAAGAGATCTTACAATAAGGTTGTCCTAGGTTCTGATTGTAAACTAAAGAGGGGTTCACCACCAAGCTAGGGCATGGAAAGACAAGTGAAATGAAAGATGTAATTGTTAAACCTAATGCAATGCAATATTTCACTAAATGACCTAGAAAATCATATAAAACAAAATGAAAAGATGAGAGATGAAAGGTGTGCACCTAGAAACTTGAAGAGGACTAGGTGAAGCTCTGAAATGCTAAAAAATAATTATTTTAATGTTGAATGGGACTCATACACTAGATTGGGCAATTTAGTCTCAGATTAGGGTTTTTGGGTAGAAATTGAAATCTGGCAAAAGGGTGCCTATAACTAGAAAAATCTAGAAAATGACCTATACTAGGACTCATACGCTAGAACTAGTGTATCAGTCTAGTTAGCATTTTCTAGAACTTCAAATTCTAAATCTTGTCTTCAATATCTTCTCTATCCTTTCCAATTTATTTTCAGATCTGAAACCATGATTTGTAACTTGTAGAAGTCTTCCAATGATCTCCAATGCAAGGTGACAACTTTGAAAATTTTGAACACTTTGAAAAACCTTATCCAAGCTTTCTCTTCAATGTTTCTTCAACCTAGACATACAAATCACACACCAAAGAGACATAAAATTGTATTTTTGTTAGTGGATAGAGGTTTTCCTTGCTCAAACCCCATTTTGGTAATCAAACCTTGAAATGAAATGCAATAAGAATAGAGAATGATGAATGAAAAAAATATGATGTTGCAACTCACAAAACCCTAACAATAAAGTGTTGCAAACATGTATGAAGTGGATCCATTGGATGTAGATCTTGACTCTTGCTTGAATAGGATAGATATTGACCTGAATCATAAAACCCTACATCACAATTATTATCTCAAAAACAAACATGATGCATGATGACTTTGGAATGATGCTTAATACTTGAATAATTATCTATAACACTTTATAATCAACTCTTGAAGACTCTTAAATTCTCTTATGAACTCAAATTTTCTATAAAGATGCTCATTCAACTTGCTAGGTCACTTGATTGCTTGTTACGTGAAAATGAGTGAAAGAAACTTCTATTTATACTTGTTTATGAAAAAATTCTCGAAATTAGAACACTACAAGCTAACATCAGATCTAGGATGATAAATCCAGCCAAGAATTTGAATTAATTTTGACTTTGGGCCACATAGGACTCATATTCCCAAGGTGGCGTATGAGTCCCATTAGGAATAAATTACGAGACCATTTTCAAAAATGCTTAGAAATGTGTAAAATCTAGATCAGGACCCAAAACCCTAGGTGGGACTCCTATACCCAAGGTGGTGTATGAGTCACAGACCACCAAATCTAGGCCACACAAGCTAAAAACACCTGAATTATGATTAGATGTTAATTTGTGTCAGGATCATCCTTGAAAAGATGCATTAAATGAAGCTTGTGAATGCAAAATAAGGCCAATTAAAGCATAAAGAAGCCCAATTATTAATGAAAACCTTAGAAAAGTGTGAAAGTGTGTTCCAACACTTTGCAACACCTTAAAATAAGGTTTAATTAGGTTCATTTAGTCCACAAGGGCCCAAGACCTAATGTGAGTGTGTTAAACACATTACAACACTAAGTCAAGGCAATATTAAGCTCAATTTTATGAGGGCCCAAACAAGTGTCAAAATGTCACAGACGATATTTTTTTACACTAAATTTAGTCCCCACTTTAGTGAGAGGATGAACTTGCTTCAAACTCACACTAAATTAGATGAAATTGCATCAATATTGGTCCAAATGCACCAATGCTAGTAAGATACAATGACAATAATCAAGAGGGGTGATCAAGCCCCCAAGATCAAGATCACATGGAAAACCAACATAGGCACAAAAGAACAAAAATGAAAATGATATAAAGAGAATCATCAAGGCACAAACATACACTTCCAAAGAAAAAAGAGAAAAAAAATAGAACAAAAAGGGGGGATGGATGGATCAAGCTTCGACTATTTGTCCAACACAATGTGGATTGGATCTAGGATATTTTTCCTAAAAATGAATGCTCAGTTTGAGGCAATAGAAATTGAGACTATCGGATGGGTGAGGATTCAAAAGAGGTGACACATACACACATGGCTAGTATGCAGTCACACACACACGAGAGTCGCTATGGTAAATTCATGCATTGGTTGGGCTTCCTGATAAACCATACCAATGTTATACCTCCTAATAACTTGGATAAGGTGCCATGCAAAAATTAACTTTGAGCTTCATGAGGCAAGAAAAGCTTCATATGCTTGGAACTCATGAACAAACAAGATGGCTCTACAGGCATGCAAGATGTTATGCAAGGTGGCCATATAACCAAAATTTTGTAAACATAAAAAAAAAATGTGAAGGACATTCAAAGGAGTCTTTCTTAGTTCATCTAAGGTCTTAAATTAGGGAACATTGTGCCTAATGTCTCCAAGAAAGAACCAATCAAAGAATAAAAGATTCACAACTTAGGGGATGTAGTGTGTCACATGAAGCCACTAAGAGGAATATAATATGCTAAGAGAGCTCACACTTTTGAAACGAAATCATGCCTAATGTCACCAAAGAGTGAAAGACACATCACATGAAGTAAAAAGCCTACACCAAGAACATGAAAAGAAAAAATGAAAAATAATAATGCCACTATATGCTCCAACTTTAAAGAAATTTCTAAACACCATGTTGTGAGAAATTACTTTAAAGTAGAAAATTATAAATGCTAACAATAAATAGGACATGAGAGCCAACTTGGAAAGCCCTGTGCCAAATTATATGTTTCCAAATAAAGCTATGTAATGTAAAAGATAAGAGAAAAGGGGGTTTCCCCCAAAATGAAAACACCAAACACACATAAGAAATCTATGTATTTGGATTCAGTATGTTCTTGGTACAATGTTTTTATAGAGCTTGGAACTGTCATTGTTCCCCAAATACTAATAGAATTGGAATAATGACATAAAGAGAGTGAAAACAAAAGAAAGAAACAATTCGGGTCAACATGGAAGAGACATAAATATTTGATGCCTTGTGTCATCCCCAAAAGGAAAATACAAGACAAATGAAAAGATAAAGGAAAATATTTTGGGTCAACATGGGAGAGACATGAGTGTATCAATGCCTTGCACCATCACAAAAAGGAAAACATAAGACAAATGAAAAGATAAAGGAAAAGATAAAAGATTTATGACATATAGAAGAATGAAGGTACAAATAGATGAATGACACAAAGAGATAGAGGGACACCAAACAGAACGTCATGCGGTATCAAATCATGCATATGCAATCACACAAAAGAAAAAATAAATAATGCAAAAGACTAGTAAGGAACATGCAAGTCAACCTAAGAGTAGGTCGCCTGCATCCCAATTGTGTTCATTGTATACCAAAGCTGGACAACTAGCCAAAGGGACATTAGCAAGTGCCAAAGTAGGACCATCACCAAGTTCAACACTATTCTTAGGAGAATTTTCCTTTAAGCTCATGGAAGAGGAAACCAATGTATTCAATTCATTATGCACCTCTTTGTCAATCTTTGCAATCTCATCATCATCATCCAAATTAATCACAACAAGAAGTTAAATGATAATGTAAAAAGGAGGGTCTAACTCTTGTTGTGGTTGCTGATTAGTTTGTTTTGGCGAAGGGGGAGAATCAAACTACACTACTTTAGGCAAGTTTGGATTTTTATTTTCTTTGTTTTTTTCTTTGTTTAACTTTTGAGCAAGGGCGCAACATCTATGCCTATGCTCTCTAGCACCTATGTTTCTTTTAGTACGACTTTCAATTTGCATTTTGTAGGAGTGGGTTGATCAAGCATAGGTTTCTTTTCTTCCCTAAGGGAAGGAATAGAAGGAGCCATGGAAGGTTGTTCAATGAATTTCTCTTTGACATTGTAAACTTGTTTTAATCTAGGAGGCGTAACAAGATTGGTTTCATTATCTCTTAATCTTTTGCGGGAAATAGGTGAAGGTTTTGTCTTAGGTTGGTCTTGGTTGTTTGGAATGTCTTCTGGTTCAATCTTGGTTTTGTTGAGGTTGGTAGGCTCGATGGTGGGTAGAGGAATGTTTTGGAGGGATAATTTCACTATGCATTTTTCCTTAAAATGTTGGTAGGATTTGAAAAAGTATTCCTCACGAGGTTTTATGGATTCCATAGGCTTGGGCCAAAAGAAGTCTAAGGAAAAGTTTCCATGGGAAGACAAAGGGTTAAATCCACTATAATGCAAATTAAAAATTTCATTTTCAAAGGGAAACATTAAACATTTATGCACAACCGATGGGACCGCTCCCATGCGGTGTAGCCATGGGTGGCCAAGCCTCACACAAAATTGATCCTATCTCAATATGATGGAGAATGAGACATCTAGTGATTTTAGTCCTACTTGTAAAGGTAAGGTGATTAATCCCATCATAGGGCAAGTGAAACCATTATGCATCGTAATTCATAAGTCTAGTTTCTCATATATTTCTTGATAGAGATCATGTAGAAGTAAGAATTCCTTGGTGATCACATTCTCTCCAAATATGGGATCTATTAAAATCCCATTAGTGGGATTATCATAGATTTGGCCGTCTATGTAAAGAGGGCCATTGGGTGCATGTTTAAGTATGTCTTTAGAGGAGAAATCAATGTCAAGAGGATTTTTAGTTCAGACCTTATGATGTTGAGTTTCGACCAATGCAACTATTGGAACTATAAAAATATTGCATTTTTCTAGCCTCTACTCATGTTCCCTAGGAAGTTCCCACATCATAATTTCATATAAGTAGTACAAATTGTTAATGTTTGTGTGACAAGATCCATCCATGTTCACCAATAATCTCACCAATTTATCTTTTGGTACATGAGCATTCCTCTAGAAATTATTGAGTAAGAGTTTCAAACTACTAGTCTATATTGACAAGATCAGGGAAAGTCTTTCCATTCAACAGATCATATCCTCTCAACTTGAGCATCTTCTACATATTAGTAAGAAGTTAATTGAGTTACACTAATGAGAGGTCATGGAGAATGCATAATCGGTAAGACAATGCTTGTCATCATATTGATGAAAGTAATCCGAAAGAGCAAAGTAGTCAAAGTGAAATTGCCAGGTCAGGCCGAGCCCTTAACTCACACTGGTGGAAATTACATCAGTGAGACACAAAGTTTCTTTCACCGATGGGAAAAAACAAAAACTATTGGCAAGACTTGTGCAATCAGAATGAATCACAAAGATCTTGCCGACCATATTGGTTACACCGATAATGAAAATTTTAGGAGTCTTGTTGATCAATCTGGAAAAAGTGAAGTGGTAGATAGACATATCGGGCATACCAAATGACATCAGAGCAATGTTTCATTCTCTTAGTGATGGTTTTTGTCATGTCAATGATAATACAAAGGGATCAATATTCTTTGGAGTGACACTGGTCGATGATGGAAAAAGGGATTCTAATGATCTAGAATAATTTTAAATCAGTGTAACTTCACAATGATCTCCCCAAAGTAGTAAGTGTTGGAAAACAAGAAAGGGGTCATTCATGTAGCATTCGAGGAAGAATCATTCGGTCTTCCTGACAAAGGAGAATAAATCAAAGTTCACTCTTCATTGAAAAGACATTCGATTATGTCTTGGTGATGAAATAAAATAAGGGTGGTGCCAAGATTATACATGAATTGACTAAGAACCAAAGGAGTCTCACCGATATGATCTTGTCATTTTGACATTTTGAAATTCAAAAAACCTGTTGCATTCACTCACAAAGGAAGAAATTAATGGTCACATGAATGTGCATTATGTACATATCTTTTGATTGAAAGAAGAATAATTAAAAGGGATTTTTAGAATTCGCAGCGAGAAGGACAAAATATCAGATAGATGACAAAATTTCAGTGTGCACAAAGATTAAAAAGTAAGTTCACAAAGTCTCTTTGTAGTTGAAATTCCAATTCAATTCTAATATATTGAAGTATGGAAAGGTCAAGCTCTAAGAAGAAAAAGGGTAGAAAACAACAAGGCGAAAGTAGTCAGCAAAAAGGTAAAAAATAGAGAATTGAAATTGATGAGGAACCTAAAACAAAGGAGAGGAAACTAAACCAATACCTCATTGATCAATTGTCGGGTTTAGGGCCAAAGGCCAAAAGGTCCACATAGTTAAGGGCTGATGTTGAGAGGTTAGAAGATAAATGTGTGCATGTGGGTGATGTATGGACCCCTATTAGGGGATATAAACTTTTTTATTTTCCATTATGCTTGAAGAAATAGGTTTGAACCTGTATGAAATCCATGGATTTTAAATTTAGGAATTATTGTCATCCCTAATGTATTCATTAATATTGACCTTATAAAACTCCTAGAAAAACAATATAACCTTGGTTTGAAAGCCATATGCGATCTAGAAGGAAATCCCTTTGTACATTTTTCAAAAAATTCTCTTTATGAAGTGTTCAACCTAGATAACACCTATGATGAGCCCATAATACATGAGGATTTAGAGAAAGAGTACTAAAGGATGGACACTACTTATAAAGGTTGGAGATTGCCATTGTATTGACCCAGAAATGATGGGAATTTAGTACCACTCAAAGATGGGGATGGACCTCCTTTCCATGTTGATCTATTTGAGCCATACATGAAATATATCTACTTCTTAGTAGAGAAAGTAATGGGAACTGAGGTCCCTGAGTTCATGACTATAAGGCCAATGGTAATTGCTACAGATGTACAATGTCACAATCCAAGGTCTTTTGATTATGCCTCACATATTTGCAAGTAGATTGATTCAGCATTAACAACCATCAAGAATGGTGCTCCTATAATGTATTTCAAACACTACTCCCTTTTCATGCATATGGCATTGTACTATGGGCAGGAGTTAGGGTTGTGGTCAGAAGAATTGAGAATAACACAACATGCCAAGGAAGGTCAACCACTGCCAGTGTAGTTGTGGACTACCATATGGGATAGTAGATTTGTGAGTTCTTGTTATGTGCATTTTGAGGAGCATTCTTTCAAAATACTATATAGATTTTTCAATCATCCATGGGGTATGTGTAGGATCATGATGGGCCAAAAAGTGGCAATATGATGGGTATGTGGCTGACAACTTTTTATTTACCCAAAATTGATGAAATGAAAAGGGTTTTTAAAGGAGATTCTCATATTTCCACCAATATAAATTATGCTTTACTTTTAATTTAATAAGTAATTATTATTCATTTTCTATTCAAATTATGACTAAAGTCTTGATTGATAGGCTAATTGAAAAACATCTATAAATTTCAACGGTATCACATTTTTTGAATCCAAAACATGTGTCACATTCTATGCTTAGCATACTATAGGATTAAAAAAAATGAATTTCATAAAGTTTTGACCAAGTTAAGGTGGTTAGACATATGCGTTTTTATATTTTTTAAAAGTTGTAATAAGAAATTCATAATTAATTATTTACTTGGAAAAAAATTAAAAAAACATATGCATCACATCAGGACATGAGTCCTCTACTTATATCTAAAATATTATAAAAAATAATTATCATTTTATCGTGGTTAGGGTGGTCAAACAGACATTTACTTCTTATTTTTTCCCTAAAATTTAAGTACTACTGCATTGAAATTTCAAATTTTCACCAAATAGTTTTTTTTTCTTTTAAACAAATGTAGTAGTTTAGAAATTACATTCAAGTTGCTATAGATTCTATTCTTACATATTTTTGAAATAATATACATAAATTATTCATATTTTTATGTCAAGTTTCCTAACTCTGATTTTTCTAAATTTTTTGCCACTTAAGGGCCTATTTTTTCCATGATGATCTTGCACATACCCCATGTGATCATTCTTTAACTATGAAATTAAGATATTTTTTAGACCAAAATATTTCAATGGATCAACAATTGTTGGTCAAAATTGGGGTGATTGGTATAGTTATGTTGATGCCACAATGATTAGGGTGTATGGCTTTGAAGGCACACCTCTCCTTCTCCAAAAAATAGTACTAGATAGAATTGCATATTTGAAAATTGTTAGACAACTGGATTACTCTAGTATTATGAATTTGAGTTCTTTTGAGAAACAATCATTTATGCCAAGTACACTATGTTTTGGAGATTTCACTGTCTTGTCTAAGGAGGGATATAATTTGATTTTAAATAAATTATCTCAGTTCAATTTGAAGAAAGCAGCACCAAGAAAAGGTTATGACCCTAAAGGTTTCATTGAATTTTCTAGAATGAACGTAAACTTGGGTGGATATGTTCATATACCTTATCCACATGATGACATAATCAAAAATATGGAAGAGGGGGAGGCAGAACTAGCCATTGATGAATATAATAGGAAGGTAGAGTAGAAGATGAGGAAAATTGAAGAGGCACATATGTTGTCTTCTAGTGATAAAGAACCCTCTGGTGAAAAAGAACCTCATGATCAAATGAACAAGATTTCAAAACTGAAAAATAGAAGAATATCAACCTCCAAATAGACAACAAGAGGTTGAGGAAGTGTCTGATGCAGATGCAAAGAAATTAGCCTATAGGTATTTTTCTTTTCATGATTAATTTATCAAGTCTTCTAAATTTAGGTTATTTTTGTATAAGCAAAAGGGAAAAGCAATCAAGGAGTCTGTTGTAGATATTACTCCTAGCAATGAGGCACAACTACTAAAAAACCTTGAATTCAGATTTGGAGAATGAAATAAAAGACATGATTCCAGAAAAGGGAAGGAGGTTGTTAGAAGAATCTAGTGTTATGATATTCCCTAGCTTGGATTTGAATTCAGCTCTTGTCTTTGACAAATTTTTACATAGTAATGGTGCAACACACAAGTTAAGCCCGAAAGGAGTTATAGAAGTGTACATAGGGTCAAAGTACAACCCTAATGAGAATTATCTCATGATTTGGGATTTGTATCCTCCACACAAGAAATAAATGATAATTGACATAGAAAAGGCATTTGTCCATGTGATGACATTAAGGGCTGGAGAAGTTGACATAGTTATAACTATTGATATTGGCATCAATGTTCCCAAATTGAATAAAATACAAATTAAAATGTTGATCAAAGAATGAGATATGTAAAAAATGAGTAATGAGTAGATTCTTAAGGAGAATTATTTTCTAAAATACATGGTCAAGGGTACGGGTATGTGCAGGATCATGGTGCGCCAAAAAGTGGCAATATTATGGGGGTATGTGGTTGACAAATTTTTTTCACCCAAAATTAATGAAACGAAAAGGGTTTTTAGAGGAGATTCTCAGCTTTCCAAAAATATAAATTATGATTTAATTTTAATTTAATAAATAATTATTATTCATTTTCTATTAGAATTATGACTAAAGTCCCGATCGATAGGTTGATTGAAAAACATCTATAACTTTCAAGCGGTATCATATTTTTGAATCCAAAACATGCGTCACATTCTATGCTTCACATACTATAGGATTAAAAAAAGAAAAATTAAATTTCATGAAGTTTTGACTAAGTTAAGGTGGTCGACAGATGACTTTTATATTTCTCAAAGTTGTAATAAAAAATTCATAATTAATTATTTACTTGGAAAAAATTATTAAAAAAATATGCATCACATCTAGACATGAGTCCTCTACTTATATATAAAATATTACAAAAATATTATCATTTTATTATGGTTAGGGTGGTCAATGCACACACCTACTTCTTTTATTTTTCCTTGAAATTTAAGTACTATCGCATTGAAATTTTAAATTTTCACCAAATAGATTTTATTTTTTTTTAAATAAACCTAGTATTTTAGAAACTACATTCAATTTTATACAAATTTTATTCTTACATATTTTTGAAATAATATAGATAACTTATTCAAATATTTACGTCAAGTTGCCTAACACTGATTTTTCTGAATTTTTTGCCACTTAAGGGCCTTTTTTTTTCATGATGATCTTGCACATACCCGTACAAGATTATTGACTCAAGGAGAAAGTTCCCGAACAAAGGACAAAAGGGAAGAATGATACATGTATGCTTAGGCCAAATTTGATACACTTTTTGCAGTATTCAAGAAAAGGCATGCTAATTTAATGATTTGGATGAGCAAGTTTTGGGGAACTCATTCAAAGAGTTGTGCTACAATTTAGGAGAACAAAAGGATCAGTGATAGAATTCAAGAGAAATTCTAGGAAATACAAAAGAGAGATACTTTTGACAATGGATTTATCACTACTGCCAAGGAGATCATGAGAAAGCATGAAGGCTAGTATGAGGAGCTTCAGGGAGATGCAAAGGGATTTTTTGATTCTACAAAGGAAGGGTTGCTTACACTATTCAGAAATGATGAAAAATTAAAAGATAGGACCGAATGGATTGAAGAATGCAGGTTGATATTACATAAAATAATTGAAGTGGCCACAAGAAAGGACTCAACATTCGATGAGGCATGTGAGTAGATGGAAAATATGGTGATCATGGAGATAGCACCCAAGAATGTGTTAGAAGATGTTGACACCCATTCAAGACAGGATTATTTGGATCATTTGACAAAATTACATTTATGGCTAACTAGAGATTAATTAATTATGTTTGATTGTTGTTAAAATCAAAAGACATTTATGGAGTGTGTCCCCTTTAAAGTATTGATATATATATGTTGGACATATAGTGATAGGATGGTAAGAGTGCATAGGGAGGAAATAGGAGATATAGTAGAAGCATTTCAAAATGTTAGTCATATAAGTTATACTAAATCGACCTTGATGCATGTACAAATTTTGGCTAAAATCAATGAAAGATATTTAAATTTTGTGTAGTACAATATTATTATCTATTGTTTGTTGATCTAAAGTAATTACTTAACTATCTCCATATTGCTACTTCTATGTTATTTAGAGATCTATATCCAAGTTGATGTTTTAATTCCATCAAAACACATTTGTTGTTGTTGTGTGGTCAAATTAATTTAGTTTGGTTAAAGAATTAAATATTTTTATTTGACTATAGTAACTTTGTGGTAACAATTGGATCAATAAATAAGAGCTAGGTAGTTGATATGTTATCACATTGTCTCCAAATTGATGTTATCATGTTATTCAAGTTAAGGTTAAACTTACTTTTCAATACTCATTTGCTGATATTGTGTGATTCTGTTGATTGGTTCCTTCAAAGAGGGATTAAATATCCTTTTAAGAGATCACAATAGCTTCGTTGGGTCAATTGGATTATTAAGAAGAGTTGTTAGTCACATCCTTGCATGTTTTTACAAAGTACAAAAAAATTAAAGTGCGAAACAATTAGAGTTAAAACTAGAATTTGCCACTAGTTATAGAACTACATTGATTCTACACACCCAATAGAGCACTGGTCCATGTCATTCATACATTACTTATTCAATTTCACTTCACAAATTACCAACTGTCACATTAGAAGTAGATTAGTTAGTAGTCTTTCATGTATGCTCCACCATTTTCCACTATGGATAGATTAGTCTATTCAACCAAATCATACATTCTTCCAATCTACTTCATTATAAAGGTATACCCACTTAGGTTAGCAAAGCCTAAAGTATAGGGAGTTATCAAACACATAGGTTAACTTTGTTTGTTGGTTCAAGAACATTGCAAATTTGATCATAGAGCTTGGCATCGTCTTAGGGTTTGTAACATGCATTTTTGAGATCCAATAGATTGGTGACTCCACTAGGGAACATCAAATTTGAATCCAAACCTTAATCATAGAGTCAATACCTTACATAATACTCTATTGCGAACAATAAAATATAAAATTTCTCACTTTTCTTAAAAGTGAGTGGCGACTCTGAAATAAAAGGTGTGTGACTGGGAAGTATAACTGTACATCAATAAATACAAACCCTAGAGGTCAGAGTATTAAGGCATCCTACAAGATGAATGGTCGATGATCTTTACATTAGGACAACCCAAAGAAGAAGAATGGTAGGTGGACAGATAAGCATGGGTCCCCCCTTCAAAGATTGATGTAAATAAAAGAAAAGGTAAAGCAATAGATATAACTAATGAAAATAAGGACAAATCGACAGATGAATTCCTTACAATGAATAAAAATTTATGTCCATTGCATGTATTAGAACCCCATGGTGATGACTTAAATAAAGACCCTCATAATTCTTTTGAGTGGGAAAATACTTTTCATCCTATTTTTAGATGGAATGAGGACCCTAAGAAAGTAGAGGAATTCAAAGCCTGAATGGATGCAGAATAGGAGTGAAAACAAAAGGAGTATGACTATAAGATGTCATTACAATAAGGAGATAAATTCCAAAAGGGATTCACTAATCATTTTTCCCATGTTCCAAATTTTGAGGAGATGAATACCTAAGAAGTAGAAGAATATGTGAGATGGAAGGACGAGGACCTGAAGAAGAAAGAACAGTTGATAAAACAGAGTCAATATCTAGTGCAAAAAATATCTCAACTGAATTTCCAAGCAACAAAGCCACCAAAATACATTCCTCCTCATAAACAAGGGTGTAACATCAATATGCAGGGCCCACCTATGAGTATAGGTGCCCCAGGTACTTCAAAAGTACCTCACAACACAACTGGGAAACAAAAACAGAATGTGCAATTCAATATACCCCCACAAAATGCACAATCACAAAACACTGGAAATATCCCAAACACTTACCCCATGCTAGGACAACACTATATTCTGTAACATCAGAATGCACATCCTCAACAACATATCCCATGAAATGTCTACTAGTAGCCTCACTATGGATATCAATACCATTCCAATCCACCACCAATGAATTTGCATCCACAAAACCCCATGAGCACATTTGGGCAATTCGATCTAATAGGACACTAGTTATATCCATACCTAATGGACAACAATTGGAGAAATATGGTTCCCAAATTCACTGGGAATAATGTGATATCAACTGAAGAAAATATCATAAATTTTAATGCTTTCATACAATATATTGCTATGGAGTATGAGGATGTAAAAATGAGATTATTCATGATGTCACTAATTGAAGAAGCAAGGGATTGGTTCAATAGTTTTCTTGATGCTTCAATTGATTCTATAGTAGATTTTCATAATTAGTTTCTTGAGTAATATGGGAATCAGTGTGCCCCTGATTTTTCCCTTCATGAACTAATCAGTATTCAAAATAATCAAAATGACTTAGTTTATGACTTCAACCATAGGTTCTCCAAATTGTATAACAAAATACCACAAGGATCCAAGTTTGTTGATCCTGCAGCCTTGAGTATTTATTTGAAATCCTTTGATCCAAAAACAGGCACCTGAGGAGTTTAGATGAAGCAAAAAAGACAACATTGACAATAAAAAATAATAGAAAAGCTGCAGGGATTATTGGCAAAAGGAATAGCCTCAAAATTCCACAAAACTTTAACAACTCCCAGAATAAGCAGGATAATTCATATAGAAATGAAAGACCAAAGTTGCATGACATGCCATGCAACACAAACTGGAAGGATGGAAAACCTCTAACTGCCAAGCCTAAGTATAAGGAAACTATTGGCCCTTTAAAGAAGAACAAAGCTTACATGGTCAATAATAGCCCTTGGTGTCAAGTTTTTAATTTATCCCCCTTAGGATCATTGTGTTGTAGCACAATCAATACAAGAAGAGGACTTTCCATATGGTAATGATGGAGACAATGCTACAATATATTTGACTTCACATACTTTGCATCCAATTGAACAAGAGTATTCATCCTCAGGGGACAAAGGTTATGAGGATGATGTAAATAATAAGAGATACAATATTCACATGGCCGAACATCAATTTTTCTTTGATCAGGAGGATGAAAGCAATGATGAGTGACAATCACCTAATACACCATCCATACCATATAAGTATAGATTGAGGAGGCCAACCAAGGAAGAGATCAAAAGGTTAACCATTGTTTTAGTAGAACAAGAAAAAATAAATTATAGGCTAAGAAGCAGAACCACAAATGCAAATGAGGACACTCCAAGGGGATTGTTTGTGAAAGATAAGGAGACAACACAAGAAAAAACCAAAAAAGGTGGAGATAAAGATATCTAACAACAAGGAGATAAAGCAGGTTCCTAAAAAAGGAGATCAAGAATTTTCCAAAAATAAATAGAAGCAAGATGAGATAAATAAAGGAGAGAAGGAAGAATGTAAATCCAAACCATTGGAGCAAAAGAAAATTTCCAAAGAAGAAAATGCTTCTTCATTTGATTTTAGACAAGCATTATCTCAGGTAAAGATGTTTGTGCCACTCCTAGAAATGATGAAAATAAAATAATATAGAGATAGTGCTATGAAAATGATATCCAATGCAGCAAGCAACAACACAAATGTGGAAATCAAAGAAATTGTCAAGAACAATAATAGCAAGCAAGGAGAGGTAAAGGTCCCTGAACTTTGTCTTAGTGAAACACTGATGAATCCTCTACAAGTTTACCCGTTCTTTACCACATTTCTCATAAACAAAAGGATGGTGAGAAATTGTATGATTGATTTAGGGGGAACTATTAATATCATGCCAGTAGGTGTCATGAAGCAACTTGGCATGTGGGTAGACACTAGTGGTGGAAAGCATTACACTATGGATAGTAGGCCTATCCCACTAGTGGGAATCATGAAGGATGTAGAAGTGAAGTTGGCCACTTATCCACAAGCAGTATAAATGATTTATATAACTGTAATAGATACACCTCCTCAGTTTTGGATGCTCCTATCACAGTAGGAGGAAATGTGAAATTTAATTTGTCCTATGCCACAAGACCAATAAATGGTGAAGAGGTGAAGTTATTTAGAGAACCAAGGGTGAAATAGATTGTACAAATAACATAGCAGAGTATGAGGCCCCATTGATTGGACTGAACATAGCAGAGTATGAGGCCCTATTGATTGGACTGAATATGGCTGTCAAGCATAAAATCAAGCTATTGACTATTCTATAGGATTCTAAAATGATCATCTCACAAGTAAGATCAAAATATGCTACAAAAAAAAAAGGCTAAAGAATACAAAAATGTTGTATGGGATACAATTGAACTGTTTCATGCTTGTTCAATTGAATGGGTAGATAGGTCCAAGAATCTAATGGAAAAATTCTTGGAAAATGTAGCTTTGAAAAGATATGATGTCACCTTGGCAGGAATTTCATAGGTTGAACTCAAGACAAGATCCTCAATCCCTGATAATGTTTACAATTGGCAAGTTTTCAATGATGAATACTAATCTAGTTAAATTCCTACATTGTATTGATCAGTATAAAGCACAAGAGATTGATTTTAATGCATTCGTGGAAGAAGTGGATGGGAAAAAAACTGTGTTTGGAAAGGAATTCATTTAGCTTAACACGAATAAGATTCCTAAGGGACTGGTAGCATTAGAGAGAGTGTTTGATGTGAATAACCAATCCCTAATGAATCAAACACTAGTCAAAAGGGAGGATGTTGAAGAGATTAACCTTGGAACTGAAATTTCCCCTAAAAGAGTGTACATTGGGAAGAAGATAAGCCCAACAATTAGGAGGATGTTGATTGCATTATCAAGGAAGTACAAGAATGTTTTTTCCTGGTCTTATGATGATCTTAAAGCATATAGAGAAGATTTGTTCCAACATGAGATTCCATTGAAACTAGATGCCAAACCTTTTAGACAAAAACAAAGGCCTATAAATCCTACTTCGGAACCTAAAATGCATGAGGAACTTGTGAAGCTTTAGGAAGAAGGTATCATTAAACCTATTAGGAATTGATCTTGGGTTTCTAATTTGGTACCTATTAGGAAGAAAAATGGAGATATAAGGCTCTGTGTAGACTTCAAAAATATGAATGTGTCTTCTCTTAAAGATAACTACCCACTCCCAAATATGGAGGCCATGTTGTAGAGAGTCACTGGATGTGAGCTGTTATCTATGATGGACAATTTTTTTAGGCTATAACTAGGTGAAAGTCAAGGAGTTAGAGCAATACAAAAAAAACTTTAGTACAACATGGGGAACATATGTATATGTTAGGATGCCCTTTGGACTAACAAATGTTGGGGAAACTTTCTAGAGAGCTATGGATGTTTTGTTTGCTGATTTGATCAATGTAATAATGGTGGTGTACCAAGATGACTTGATTGCATACTCAAAGAAGGTTGAAGACCATGTTGAGCACCTGGAGAATATTTTCATCAAAGCTATTGAGTATGGTATTTCTTTAAACCCTAAAAAATATCATTTTGTAGTAACAGAAGGGAAGTTATTAGGGAATATAGTATCTACAGAGGGTGGAAGCCATTGAAAAAATTCCCATTCCTAAGACAGTTAAAGCTATCCAGTCCTTCTTCAAGAAAATAAACTTTGTGAGAAGATTCATCTCAAACTTTGTTGAAATAGTGAAACCAATATCAAGAATGCTAAAAAAGGGGAAATCTAAAGATTTGGATGCATTCATATCTATCAATAGAGCAATAAAAGAAGCCCCAGTATTGAATTCCCCTAATTCCAGTAAGTCCTTTCATATCTTTTCATTTGCCTCATTTCACACTATTGTAGTAGTCATGTTACAGAAGAATGATGGACATGAGCAGCCCATTTATTTCTTCAGTAAATCCCTTAAGAATGTAGAGTTAAAATATGATATTTTCAAGAAATTGGCCTATGCAGTAGTAAAGGATATCAAAGCATTTAGACCATATATGGTAGGAGAAAAAGTGATAGCCTATGTGCCCAATGCTATAGTGAAAGATGTATTTGTGCAATTAGAATTTTTTGATAATAGATGTAGATGGATAAATAGAGTCCAAGAATTTAACATTGAGTTTCAAATCACCAAGTTGGTGAAAGGATAGGGACTAGCCAAATTGATGGTAGAGAAAAATATAGAAGTTGCTCAAGTATGCAAATTGAATGATGAAGAAAATATAGTTTCTAGTATTGAACACACATGATGGTATACTGACATTGTGTATTATCTCAAGCACATGAAATTCCCTTAAGGACTTAGTGACAACAAGAAGAGGACACTTAAGTTGCATGATTCAAGATATGTATTCATGAAAAGGGATCTTTATTGGAAGAATAGGGATGGTGTTCTACTATTATGCTTGGATGAAGATCATACCAGACATTTCCTCAAGGAAATGCATGAAGGGGTGTGTGGAGGAAATTCTTCAACAAAAGCCATGACACATAAGGTGTTAAGGGTGGGATACTATTGGCCTAGATTTTTCAATGATACTTATAATTACACTAGAAAATGTGAAGCATGTTAGCAGTTTTATGGGAAGCTAAAATATCAAGGGGAATTACCTTTGAGACCTTTGTAGGTTGAAGCTCCATTCCACCAATAGGGAATTAATTTCATAGGAGAGACTGCAGAAAATTCTAGTGAAGGTCATAGATGGATATTTGTAGCCATAGACTATTGTACTAAATGGGTGGAGGTTGTGCCAACTAAATAGGTGACTAGCAAAGTAGTAACAAATTTCTTATTAGATAATATCATCACTAGGTTTGGAGTGCCTACAAGGATCATAACTGATAATGGGATGTGCTATAGATCAAATGAATTCAAGGGGTTCTATCAATCTTATGGAATAGTAATATCCTACTCTTCACCATATCATCCACAGGTGAATAGCCAAGCTGAATCTAGTAACAAAAGAGTTTTGAATATCATAAAGAGAATGTTGGATAATAATAAAAAGGCTTGGGATTCCAAGTTGAGACTGGCTTTATGGGAAGATAGAATTATTGTAAACCAGACCATTTGAAAGTCACCTTTTGAGCTTGTATATGGGACTCAAGCTAGGCTTTCTTTGCATAATTTACTACCAGTTTGTAAGTTTATCTTGCAAGAAGATCTAGAAATTCGTAGGCCTATGGAAGAAATAATTGAAGAATGAATGGAACTTGAAGAGGCCAAGAACCAGGCTCAACAACACAACATTAAGAAGTAGTTGGAGATGAAATACCTCTATGATAAGAAGGAAAAAAGTAGGAAATTTGAGATAAATGACATGGTTCTCATGTGGAATGCAAGGGGTCAGGACAAAGGAAAGCATGTAAAATTTGAGGCTTTATGGTTAGGACCATTTTTCATTATTGGAAAAGCTAATGAAGACTCGTATTATCTTCAGAACATGATAGTAGAAGAGTAGGAATTTCCAATGCATGGACAATTCTTGAAGTACTTTTTTAAAATTTTCCATGGACAGTAGTCTAGAGGAAGGTCAAGGATTTCTAGTGCATGGACAATTCTTGAAGTACTTCTTTTCTTAAATTTTCCATGGACAGTAGCCTAGGGGAAGGTCAAGGATTTTGAGTGCATGGAAAATTCTTGAAAAACCTTCTTAAAATATTTATTTTTCCATGCACAGTAGTGTAGGACTTCATATCATCTCCATCTCCCACCATTCTTGAATTTCCTTCATTTCTATTCATAATAAGACACTTGGTCTATGTGCCATACAAAAATGGTCCCTTGTCATTTTCATGGCCTTTTAAGTATTATTTCATGGTGTTGGAACTATTTTTCTTTGATTTTATGTTGCAACATGGCTTGAACATGCTTATTTAGGTACTAAACTCAAATAATGATGTCTTGTGATGGTGTTCTGAAGTGTTGTAAGACATTTCTACACTCTTCTAGACTCTATTAATTACAATTCACCTAAAAATTATATTTTTATTCATCAACAAGTCCTATTTTGAAGTGTTGTAAAGTCTTCTAATGAGCTTTCATGCTTTTCTAGGCATATTTTCACTATTTATCCCTTTCTCATGCTTTATTTGGCCCCTTTATGCTCTCATATGCTAAACTAAGTGTATTTTTAAGTATTATCCCTTCAAACAACATTAAATACAACATAATTTCTAACACCCATTTTTAGGTCCTAGGTGGGACCCATTCACCATGGGTGGCAAATGAGTTCCCCTTGGCCCCAAATTCAAAATATTTTAAATTTACTTTCAAGATTTTATTCAAAAACACTTGATGTCGTCCTATGATGAGGTATGAATGGGTAACTAAGGAACAAGTGTGTATAAATAAGTGATTTTCACCTCATTTCAACCCCCATTCATCAAGTTCACTTATTCACCTATTCATTCAAGCATTCAAGCATTTTACAACATGTTTTCAAACACTATACAAGGCCTTTGAAGCAGCCATTGACATTACTTCAAACTTGCATCATCAAGGGTTTGGTAAGATGATAGCATTTGCATGTTGTTAGTTTATTATTCCATTGCATTTCAATATTTTATTAAGGGTTTGATTACCAAAAGTGGAGTTTGACCAAGGAAAACCCTTATTCACTAAACTTAAACCATTTTCCCCCTATTGCATGCTTGTTTATAGACCTAGGTATGCAGATTTGACAAGGATTTTGGTTTTGAAGATTGGTTTACAAGTCAAATCAAGTCTATTTCAAGCTTGGAGAAGGTTTTCTATCCATTTTCTACATAATTGACTTCGGTAACCCGACAAGCAGTGATTTCTAGATCTGGTGTTGCAGAGTTGTCTCCTAATTTTTTAGAAATTTGGGAGAGGACTAATTCACCACATGTGGTGAATGAGTTCCAACATAGGACTGAAAATCTATATTTTTTTAGATTCTGGATCTTGATAGACAGAAAGTTTCTTCCGACAGTTTTTCACCAGGAGGACTAATTCGCCACCCTAGGCGAATGAGTTCCACTGTGAAAAATTAGTGATTTCAGTCAGCATCCACAACATTCCAGATTCATCATTCTTCACCTAGGCACACTCAAATTCATACCTTTTCTTTATGTTTTGCATATTTTCTTCATTTAGTTCATTATTGCAATACACAATGTGTTTTCAAACATAGCTTAAATCTCACTTTTGCATTCGTTTTCATTCATTTAGATTAGTCAATTGCATTTATTTAGCTTCATTTAGGTTAGAAAATATCACACATACCATAATTTCAATGAACCATTAACATTTTGCTTGTATCTCTCTCCTTTTAGGTGAAAAACCCTAGAAGAGCAAGAGTTGTACATAGGAGCCAAAAATCAATGGCTCATTTTAGTGAACCAGAATTTTGAGCACTTTGAATTTCTGATTTCATTTACAATTTCATCCTATTTTACATTTGCATTAACATTCAATTAGTACATTTTTTTTATTTTGCATTCTAGGACATTTTATCTTGCATTATTGAAAACTTGATTTAGATTTCATTTTTGTATTGCATCGCATTGAAAAAACTAAAAATCTGCATTCTGCATCCTCGATTGCATTCTTTGGAACATTAAAATCATCTTAAAAATTCTAAAAAATACACAAAAACATCATACTGGGACTCATTCGCCAACCAGGGCAAATCAGTCGCTCTACACTTGTTAAACAACATTTTTAGCATTTTTCTAGCATTTGTCTACATTTCTATTTTCAGTAGTTAGATCTCAGCTACAATTAGTAGCATTTCTATTATTTTCATTTCAAACTCTTAGATTAGTTTGAATTTTTATTCACCCCTCCTTTGTGGTACTTGTATGAATGTTTGGTGCCCCATTGATAATACTTTAGTGAGAATAAGTTCTAGACTCATGGCCTCTCGTGATAGCACTTTCATTGTGGACCTCAGGATCTCATGAGCTCCTACTCCTAGTATGGACAATGGTGCATTAGGAATTGACAATACCACTTTTATGCCTTCACCTTTCCATCCAATGAATATTGACACCCAAAACAACTCCCTTCCGCAAGAAAAGGTCATTAATATTCATGAGGATTTTGCACATTTACAACAAGATCTATCACTTGAAAACATTTCCTCCACTTCCATACCTACCATTGACAATCTTCATTGTTTGATTGAAAGTGATGATGGCTTGCAAGTGATGAAGATAATTTCTGAGATTTACAATAAGCATGCGTCTTCTAATACCCAATCTGCAACCATTCCTGTAAGCCAAGGAGGACTTCAAGTTTCTCCCCCTTCAACCATAGCTTCCATACCAACTTATACCAATCCACAAGTCCATACCACTATGCATCAAGTTAATTATGTCTCTACTTCTTTCTTGATTTCCACTAGCATTCCTACTTCTCTTGTGGCATCACAAGTCCCTTCCACCACATTCACACCCCATATTATTCCTTTTACTTCCCCTCACGTTTCCTATACTCCATCACCATTTTCCTTTCCACCTCAACCCACCTACCTTGATCACCTTCTTACACAACTCCTTACCACCATTTCATCCATGCAGCATCAAATTTCCACTATTAGCCAAGGTCAATCCACTCCACCTACATATCATGTCCGTAGTAGCCCTTTATCATTAGAAATCTCATGCACCTCGATGCCACAAGGGATAGAAATGCCTCAGTTTGATAAATTTGGAGGAAAAGGAGACCCTGTCAACCATGTTAATGCTTATACAACTTTGTGTAGTGACTTCATCCTTGATGATAAACTGTTAGGAAAAATGTTTCCAAGGACCTTAAAAGACACAACCTTAGAGTTGTTTTCCAACTTTCCTAATCATTCCATCCATTCATTCAATGAATTGGTGGGTACTTTCATTAGTCACTTTAAAGTTCACACGACAGCTAAAAAGACAATGGCTAACATCATACGATGTAGACAAAACATAGATGAAAAAGTAATGGATTTTATCTCACGATACCAATCTATGTATGCTAAAATTGATGTCAAGATTCTTGATGCACATCTGCAAAAGATGTTTATCAAAAACTTGCACACACACCTTTAGCATAAATTAACAATGATGAAATTCCCCTTGTTTATGCATTTATGCAAAACCTTGTGTTAATACCATAACTCAGTTTCAAGTTGTGATTCAAAATACACTTCTAACTAAGCTGATAAACCCGAGCATAGCAATCAAAACCAAAATAACACACACAACTTCCACAAACCAAATAGAGGATTTTTACAATTTAATCTACCTCCTCAATCTCAACTGTAGCCAACCCAACCTGTTCCAAATAGAGTGGAAGTTGTTAAGGCAGTGGTTCCTTATACCTATGGGGACCCGAAGAAATAGTTTACTCCCCTACCTGATACCCTTCATAACATAATGAACCAATTAATTCAACAACGCATGCTCACTTTGCCACCCGTTAGACCACTTGATCCAAACCATCCTTTACCATGCACATTCAAACCTAATGCTTATTGTCATTTTCATCACTAGAATGGACATGACATTGAATATTACAAGCGTCTAAAACATTTAGTTCAAGACCTCATTGAATCGGGCCATTTTTCCATTATGGGTGTTAATAATCAAGGAAATAAGTCCATTGTACCCCCTATCTAGGATTTGTAAATTTTCACTAATCCCATGCCTAAACATGCTACCTCATTTTTCAAGGCTAGCGAACCTTTAACCACTAATGTAATGATTGTTGATACAAACAATGAACATGATGATACACGTCCCCCTGCTACTGTAGAAAGTCTTATGGATGAGCTAGTGGCTATTATAGATGTTATCCCTCGTAAGGGTCAAACCACTAAGTCTCTTGATATCAAATTTTTTGCTAAAGACATACTACAAAAGCTTCTTGATGGTCCTCTCTACATAGCTAGCATAATCTATGATAAGCCCACTAATGGGATATTAATAGATCCCTCTTGTGGTGAGAATGTGATCACAAAGGAGTTTCTAGTATTACATGAGCTATATCAAGATGAATATAATAAACCAACTACACAGATTAGGACACATACTAGTTTTGCATTCCCTACAATTGGATTGATCATGTTACCCTTACAGATAGGACCTAAAAATTTGGAGATAACATTTTTAATTATCCCACAATCTAACCAAATTTGTTTGCGGCTACACCACCCTTAGCTTCTCTCAATGAAAGTGGTCTCATCAGTTGTTCACAAGTGTTTGAAGTTTCGACATGACAATGAGATAGTCACCATACACCATAGTGGCTTTAATCCTTTATCTTCCAAAGTTAATTTTTCATTGGAAGCCTTTTGTCTTACACCTGTGGAACCCATCACCCCTTGAAAGGACTTCTTTTTCATATCTTACCAAAAGTTTAAAGCCAAAAAGATAGCTCAATTGTCTCTTCGTAACTCATCTTTGTTTACTTCCACACCTCCTATCATAGATGAAACCATGCTTCAACCTGAGTCTGACATTGAGCAAACCATACAGCCTCCTGAACAACCACCCCTAGATACTTCCCCACCATGGTTTAAACTATCAAGGAAAAATGAAACCACTCCTGTCATGCCTCCTCACCTTAAACAAGTGTATAAAGCTAAAGAGAAAGTGGTTGATCCATCCTCTTTGGTTTCTTTTTTTCTTCCCTCTTTGGAAGTAGAAGAACCTATGATGAATCAATCCACTCTTACACCTCAACAACTCCAAAATTGAATTAAATGAAACCATGGTGCTAGGGAATGAAGGTGTTGTCATCATCTCCTTACTTGTCAATATCACATAGAAGAAGATAAAGAAAATCAACCTTTACCTTTAATAGATGTAATAGATGTCCACCCTCCTTCTCTTGACCTTCTACATGATAGCCTAGTACAACCTTTGCAAAAAAAAAGAACCAATCCAACAACCTCAGCTTTTGATACATCCATCCTTAGAAATCACCCTTCATCCTCATGTTGTCATTAATATTGATGATGATGATGATGATGTGATGATAGAAAAAATAAATGAAGAAGTGCATAATGATTTAAACTCTTTATTTTCATCCACAATGAGCTTAAAAGATACAACCTCTCCACCAAGAGAAGAACCTGGTATGGATCCCAGTTCAGCGCTTGCAATTCTTCGTTTAGATAGTCAACCACCCTCACATTGCACCTAACATGATTGGGAGGTGGATGACATATTAGATGGTTGACTTTCATTCACTGAACTAGCCTTTTTGTTTCTTTTCTCTTTTTATTTTCCTTTTCATGTGCGTATTGTGTATTTTATGTTTCCCTCTCTTCGTACACTTCTACTCGTATCTCTCTTATTTTATATGTACATTTTTTTTCTCTTTTTGTTTTATGTTCTCCTTTTGAGGATGAAAAAAAGCATAGAGATTCCCTATGTCTCTTCCATGTTGACCCACAAGAACTTTGTCTTTCTCTCTTTTTGTTTTGTGTTCTCCTTTTGGGGATGATGCAAGGCATTGAGACTGAAATGTCTCCTTCATGCTGACCCAAAATATTTTTCCTTTTCTTTCGCCTTTTCGTTTCACTTATGTTTTCCTTTTGGGGACGATGCAAAGCATCGAGACCACAATGTCTCTTCCATGTTAACCCAAAATAGACTCTCTTTTTCCTTTTTTTTCGCTCTCTTTGTGTCATTCTTCTAGTTCTATTTGCTTTGGGGAATGATGAAATTTTCGTGCTCTTTCATAAAGATATTGCAGCAACAAAGATACTAACCCCAAATCCATGGATCCCTTATGTGTTTGGTGTGCTTCCATTTTTTGGGGGGGCAAATTCCTTTCTTTGTTTTTCAATTTTCCTTGACATGATGCAATCTAACTCCAAAACATATGGCTTGGCATAGGGATTTCTAGGTTGCCTCTCATGTCTTGTTTTCTTTTTTGCATTTTATTTTCTTCTCTACTTTAAAGAAATTGCTCACAGAACAATGTGTAGAAATTCTTTCAAAGTGGGAGGCATACATTACCATTAATTCATTCTTGGTTCCTAGTGTAGCCTTGTCATTTATATTATGTGTTTGTCACTTTTTGGATGACATTGGGTGTGATTTCCTTCATAAGTGTGATCTATCTTAGCATATTAGATTCCTCTTGGTGGCCTGATGCAACGCACTACATCCCCTAAGTTGTGAATATACTATTCTTTGATTGGACCTATCTTGGAGATATTAGACACAATGTTCCCTAAGTGACTAAACTTACATAAAATAAACAAGACTCCTTTGAACATTACACTTTACATTTTTGCATTTTACATTTTTACCTTTTTTCCACCATGCATAACGTAGCTTGCATGACTATGGTACCTTTGTCATTTTGTTCATAGCATTTTTCTTTGTGGCAACTTTTTAAATCTATCAATGGGTATAACTTTGATATGGTTGAGTGGGAATCCCAACTAGAGGCATGACTTTTCCCCATAGCCACCTTTGTGTTTGTGAGTGCATACCAACTAGCATATGTATCTTTCCTTTTTGGGCTTTCTCACCCTATGGAAAACTAGTTATGTGGCCCCAGAGTGAGTACATTTTGGATTTCTCACCCCACAGATAACCTGAAGTTTTGTGGCCCCAAAGTGATTACACATTCTCTTTTTCAAACAACCAGCCTAGATCTAATCCACAACTAGTTGGATTGGTGATTGAAGCTTCATCTGATTAATCTCAACACTTGTGTGTTTCTTTGTTCTTATGCTTAGTTTTCCATGGGATCTTCATCCTGGGGGCTTGATCCTCCCTCTTGATCATTGTCATTCTATCTTTCTAGCGTAAGTACATTTGAACCCTCATCTCAATGTTCATGGCTACTTTAGTGTGAGTTTCAAGCAGGTTCATCCTCTCACTAAAGTTGGGGCTAAATGTGTCATAGAAAAATGGCCCCTTGTCCTTTTCATGAACTTTTAGGTCTTGTTTCATGGTGTCAAAACTATTTTTCTTTGATTTTATGTTGCAACACGACTTGAACATGCCGATTTAGGTTCTAAAACTCAAAGAATGACATCTTGTGAAGGTTTTGTGAAGGGTTGTAAGACATTTCTACACTCTTCTAGACTCTATTAATTACAATTCACCTAAAAATAACATTTTTATTCATCAACAAGTCCTATTTTGAAGTGTTGTAAAGTCTTGTAACAAGATTTCATGCTTTTCTAGGCATATTTTCACTATTTATCCCCTTATCATACTTTATTTGGCCCCTTTATGCTCTCATATGCTTAACTAAGTGTATTTTTGAGTATTATCCCTTCAAACAACATTAAATACAACATAATTCCTGACACCCATTTTTAGGTCCTAGGTGGGACCCATTCACCATGGGTGGCAAATGAGTCCCCCTTGGCCCCAAATTCAAAATATTTTAAATTTCCTTTTGATATTTTATTCAAAAACACTTGATGTCGGCTTGTCATGAGCTATGAATGGGTAACTAAGGCACAACTATGTATAAATAAGTGATTTTTGTGTGAACCCCAATCCTAATACCTGCAAAACAATAAGAAGAAACACATTAGAATATAGAATGCAAGCAAGAATGAGGATTCCCCATGAAATCCATTTACAAAGTTCAAAATAGGAAAATAAATGAAGAATACAATGAAATAAAAATAAAAGAGATTGAATCCTAATTAAACTAGAAAAATCATGATCCCATGGAGTAATTGGTGCCAATTTGATGTGAAAATTGGCCCTTTCCCAATTCCTAAGATGCAAGCTTGATGAATGTTGATGAATGATCCGCTTTCATGAAGGATGGTGAGTGCTCAAATAGAAAAATCTGCATAACCTAGCTAAGATTCAATGATAATGGATGGAATTTGCTAAATATTTGAGAATAGTAAGTTTACTCAAATTGTGGATGCTAAAATGAGGAATGAAGCCTCTTATTTATAGAATTTCAAGATGGATGAATGTCCAAAATAGAGAAATGTGGGACTAACATTCATCCAATGGAAAGATGCCACTTGTCAACCTATGAGTGGATGGAGGATGTGCAAGTTTTGATGACTGTGCCAATAAATACATATTTTTGAATTTTGAATTTGTTGAAATGACATGCAAGAGGGAAGAAAGAATGCACTGAATGCCACTTGGCTCAAGGAAAAGGACATGTAAGAGAGATTTAATTCCTTGTTGGATGTGCATGTCAACTTGGATTTTGAATTCAAACTTGGAGAATATTCCCAAAAGATGCCTTGTTGAGGAAAATAGACATTTAATAAATCAATTAAATCTATTTTTATGTGCAAGTGGTAAAAGCTAGAGGATGGGAGATGAAAGGAGATTAAATTAATCAAAGTTAATTAATTTAATGAAAGGGGTTAAATGATGTGACCTATTTGACTTAAATTTTTGGATTTATTTAAATCAAATATGAGAAGAATGTGATAAGGGATTAATTAAATAAAGATTTTGATTTATTTAATTGAAAGGGATAATTGTTAGATTAAACTAAATAAGGTTTTAATTTATTTAATTTAATAGATAGACTTTAGAGATTTAATCAAATAAAATTAATTATTTAATTAAATCAAATAATTAGATCAAAATGATTAATTTAATTATCGAGAATAGGTGACTTAATTAGATAACAGATTTATTTAATTAAGAGAGGAATATTGATGAGTATAATCAGATAAGGGTAATTGATTAAATGTTTAGACCGAAGGATGATTCAGGATGAAACGATGTTAGTGGCCAGGATAAGATGTACAATTTCAATTAGTACATTTTACGTGTCTACATTTTTCCCCTCTTTGAAGTAATGCACTTGTTATGTTGGTTCAAAGAATAAACGATCTCAATCAAAGCCAAAAAAAATTGTTTTTAAAATCCTGTGCCACTGCTGCCTGGCGAGAGAAAACATTCCAATCTATATTATGATTTGAAATGATATGATATGTAATATGTAATATACAAAATGATATGGAAATGATCTTATTGTGTACATGTGAAATGATGTGAATCATGCTTATATATGAAATGATTATGGATGGATGTATGCTTTGCATGTAAAGGATTTTTAATGTTTTTATTAATGCTTATAATGATGTGGAATGATTTATGCAATGAAATGCAGAAAAGTGATTGCGATGCTATTTATGAGATGATATGGATGATTAGTGGACTATATAATGCAATGTAAATGCAATGGTCATGTTTTATACGATGTGTATTGATGATGCAAATGAGATGGTTTTCTAACATGCTTAGAATAACAAATATTTTTATCCTAAACATGTTTAAATGATAATGTAATGTATGTGATGCATTTATTGTGATGTACTATATGCAATGATATGATGGTGTTTTATGCAAAATGAACGTAATGTGTGAGATGAATTTATGATGTTATGTGAGTATATATGGAATGAATTATCTATAAGGCTTATTTACCTATTATGTATGATTATGAAAATATGAAGTGACTATGAAATGTCAATGCACATGAATATTATGCAATGATTTATGTGATGAATGTAATGTGATGCAAAAAAAATGGATGCAATGTAATGAGAAAGGGATTTGCTAATTTATGAAAAATGCTTATAATACCATGTTTATATGATGATGGAAATGCAATGCATATGTTTCCTATATGATATGTTTATGCAATATGCTAATGATTTGTGGATGCAGGATCGATGACGATGATTATGATAATGATGACCAACTGTCATAGTACCTTGTTAGTGCGATGAGCAAGAAGGAATGAAAGAGAAGAAGTCATTTCAACAAGACACTAGATGATGAATAAGCAAATGATGATAATTACTTGCCGAGGAGTTGAGATTTTTAAAGGGCCAATTGCCTTATGTTTGATAAAATGCATGGTACGATGCATCAACGTATAGAGAACCAGGATGGCATTGTACCTAGTGTGATGGATTTTGACTTGAAAAACAAATAGGAGTATCCATGTTCACACCTGACATACAGAAACCTTGCTAGGATGTACTTTAGAAGTTTCAAACACCTTGGACCAAAACATAGAAAGGTATAACCTATCAATGTAATAGTCAAAAAGCTGCCCAAAACTTCCTCCATACATACCTAACAAAGCAAGTATTTGCCAAGGTTATATTACAAGAACGTCTAACAAGCACAATAGTCAAAAGATAATGATCATTGCCCCATTCCTATTTCTCTAAATCCTCTATTCGGATATCATCGAGAAGTCCTTGGAATGAGTGCAATAAGATAAGTTAAAATAATAAAGACAGTAAACAAACCAGCTGATGTTCTTCAATACTGCTAACCAAAAGGGGATGTGTTTTTAAGGATAAGAACCGAAACTATTGCCAAAAGATAATTCCCATTATAGGAAGGATACATCCTAGGACATGTTAGTGGATGGTGGCACATCATTTCATTTATCCTAAGTGTTCTATCAAATGATTGATATGTGACCAATTGGATGATAGGTTATCGACACAAAGAGTTGACCCACTTGTTTACGTACTTAGACCTAAGACTTGATGATTTGAGTTCTCACTTTTAACCTACTAGGTTTGCCTCTAACTGTTTCACCAAAGGTTCAGGATGGCGATCTTTTATTATGAGTGATGTTATTGTGGGTGTAGGTGAGATGAGATGGATGGATTTTTTTTGGAATATTCAAATGTTTTTGGAGTTTTGCAATGTTTTGAGGCTATTTTTTGTATTTTTCAAGATTTTCAAATGTTTTGATTTTTGATTTTCTGATGTTTTGGGGTTTTATGATATTTTGACCAGGAGACTAAACTAAAAACCTATCCTAGGAGCCTCGGGGGCTGATCAACAGATTAGCCTTGCCTACGTTATACATGTAGAGACCACGTAGTTTGACAAGACAACTTTGATTTTTACTTTTTGACTGACTTTTTGACCTGCTTTTGGATTTGTTGATATGTTTCAAATTTTTTTTGGATTTTGTTATTTTTTTATGTTTTTGGACTTTCTAATGTTTTAGGACTTTAAGGATATACATGAATTTGATCTGATGAGAACATGCCCCCAACGTGATGCAATATACTACTCTAATAAAGGTAGGACAAGTTGGCCTTGATGCAATAGACTACTCCAATAAAGGCAGGACAAGCTAGCCTTGATACAATAGACTACTTTGATAAAGGCAGTAGTACTAGGAGAGATCATGATACAAAAACAGGACCAAGCTATGGTGCAGATGCGGGTGGATGAGTGATGGATGGAGATCTAAATGCAATGGATGATGAAAATGTAATGGATGGATGATGCAGAACAAGCCGTCAAGATCCTGGTGGATGGAAAGTGCTTATTTACACAAGGCACCTATTTTCTAGGTTTTCACCAAGGTACTTGTCCAAAGTGCCACTGAAGTGGTTTTCACTATAGGACGATTTTTTTCTCTTTACTATTTTTTTATCCTTTTTCTAATTTTTTGAGATTTTTTGAATTTTTTTTTGTTGTCACCAAGACGCCTGTTTTCTAGATTTTCACCGAAGTAACCATTTTTTTAAGAAATTTTCTAATTTTTTTTTTTTGGTTCTATACCTTGAAAGATTTAGGCATAAAACTTCTTGAGATGAGAGCTATTCATGGGCTCTTGCAGAGGTTCCCCTTCGGGTGTTGATAACTGATATGCACTTGACTTATAACTTGTGATAACAAATGGTCCCAACCAATTGGGTTCAAATTTTCCTTTGCTGCTTGGGTTTGGGACATTCTTATGATTCTCCTTTAATACTAGTTCTCTGACTTGGAAAGTCCTACTTCTTATTTTCTTATTGTAGCTCCTTTTGAGTCTATTCTCATAGACTTGTAAATGATTCAAAGCATCTATACCTCACTCATCCAGTAGCTCTAGCTCATTCAATCTTGATACTCGATACTCTTCATCTGTGATGAGGTTTTGTAGTGATATCCTAAGTGATGGGAGCTCGATCTCAATGGGTAGTACTGCTTCTGATTCGTAGATCAGGGAGAAGGGAGTGGTGCCAGTGGGTGTTCGAATGCTAGTTCCATAGGACCAGAGGGAGGTATTAAGCTGCAAATGCCAATCACGACTTGCATCATTGACTATTTTCTTAAGTATTTTCAAAATGGTTTTGTTTGTAGCTTCTGCTTGGCCATTGCCTTGGGGATCGTATGGGGTGGAGAAGCGATGTTGGATTTTGAATTTTTCACATAATTCACATACCTCCTAATTTTTAAATGGTGTCCCATTATCTGAGATAATGGCTTGTGGAACACCATAGCGAAAAATGAGATAGTTCAGGATGAACTTTGATATCTACTTCCTAGTTATATACGTCATGCATATGGCTTCCACCCACTTAGTAAAGTACTTTGTTGCAGTTATGATGAATTTGTGGTTGTTAGATGAAATGGGTGTGATTTTTCCAATGAGATCAAGTCCCCGCTGTGAAAAGGACCATGGTGTGATGATGGGATGAAGACCTTGAGCTGGAGCATGGATGAAGTCCCCATGCTGCTAACATTGTAGACACCTTCTGACATAGTCATGTGCCTCTCTTTCCATTATAGACCAGTAATACCACATCCTCAACATTTTCTTGGCTATGGTCATTCCACTCAAGTGTGAACCATAGATACCATTATGTACTTTAGTTAGAGCAGTCAATGCCTCTTCAGCATTTAAGCAAAGTATTAGGGTTCCTTCTATGCTCCTACAATATAGGGTATCTCTTAGGATGATGAATGAGGATGCCTTTTTGACAAAGGTTCATTTTAGGTTTGAGGGAAAGCCAGCGGGTATGACTCTTATTCGTAGATATGTATAAATGCCATAGTGCCAAGTATCACCAGGACCAATGATTTCGCACATGAATTTTGATTTTGGTACCTTGAATGCAGGCATGAGAAGCTACTCTATCAAGAATTCATATTTTGGAACATTGTGGGGGATATCCAGTAAGGATCCAATTGTTGCCATGGCATCTGCTACTTTAATGTTGGCTCTAGGAATCTGCTCAAATGTGATTTCGATGAAGGATTCTTTAAGAGTCTCCACCAATTTCTTGTATGGAGTGAGTTTGTCATCCTTGGTTTGGTATTCATCATTCACTTTGTTTATTATCAATTGGGAGTCTCTACATACTTTGAGAGCTATAATGTTCTACTGCACTGCTATTCTGAGACCTATGGTTAGAGCCTCATATTCTACAATGTTATTGGTACAGGGAAATGCCAGTTTGTAGGACCTTGGTATGCAATCCCCTTATGGAGTGATAAAGAAGATGCCAGCTCCTGATCCATGATGTATGTATGAGCCATAAAAGTACAGTTTCCAGTGGTTAGCTACATTGATATTGAAAATAGATTCATCTGAAAACTTTTAAATGAAAGGATTCTCTGAATAAATTGGTGCTTCTGCAAGTTGATCTGCGATGAATTGACCTTTGATTGCTTTTTGCCCCACATATTCAATGTCGTATTCTGATAGTATCATCACCCATTTGGCCATTCTTCCCATGAGCATTTCTTTTGACAATAAGTACTTGAGAGGGTTGATTTTGGTGATGAATTTTATTTTGTGTGCCAACATGTAATGTCTAAATTTCTATGATGCAAACACTACTACTAGGCATGCTTTCTCAATGAATGAGTAGTTTAGCTCATGCCCAAACATTTTTCTGCTGATGTAATAGATAGCCCTTTCTATTCAATTTTCATCTTGCTAAGCTAGAAGAGCTCAAAGGGTTGTTGTTGCTGCTGATACACAGAGAATTAATGTTTTTCTTGGGATTGGTGGCATTAAGACCGGTGGTGTCAGTAGATATTCTTTAATTTTATTGAATTCCTCTTCACACTTGTTACCCCATTTGTATGCTACTCCCTTGTGAAGTAGGTGAGAATATGGGTTCTGTTTGTCCGCCAGCTGTGCTATGAATCTTCGAATGGATTGGAGCCTACCTTGGAGACCTCTCAATTGCTTTAATGTTTTTGGTGCCTCCATTTCAAGGATTTCTTTTACCTTTGTTGGATCTACCTCGATACATATCATTGACACTATGTATCCTAGCAGCTTTCTTGATTGTACACTGAAGATGCACTTCTTTGGGTTTAATCTAACCTTGTACTCCTCTAGCCTATCAAAGATGGCACTTAAGGTTGCTATGTGGTCTTTTCTCTTTCTAGACTTGGCTAGAATGTCATCAACATAATCTTCAATTGTCTTAAGGATCATGTCATGGAATATCAATGTCATAGCTCTTTGGTATGTTGTTCCTGCATTCTTTAAGTTGAATGGCATCATATTCCAACTATAAGTCCCCCATGGACAAGTGAAACCATCTTATGTTGGTTCTCTTTAGCTATCATGATCTGATTGTACCTAGATAATCCATCCATTAGTGACAACATTTCATGTCCAGTTGTCATGTCTACTATCATGTCAATATTTGGAAGTGGGAAGTCATCTTTTAGACATGCTTTATTCAAGTCTCTAAAGTCTATGTAGATTCTGATGCCCCCATCAGGTTTTGAAATAGGTACCAATTTTGACACCCATTCTGGATAATCTATCGGTCAAATGAATCCTGCATCTAATAGCTTTTTTAGCTCCATTTTGACTAATAAGGCGATCTAAGGGTGCATTTTTTGAAGCTTTTGTTTAATAGGCTTTGTTTCTGGATATACTGCTAAGTGGTGAACCACAATTTCTGGATCAAGTCCTAGCATGTCAACATAGCTCCATGTGAAGTTTAATTGTCTTTCTCTTAGGAAGGCTACTAGGAGCTCTTGTTCCTCTGATAGTAATAACTCCACATAGAATGTGATGTGCAGGGTTTTCGTTGTTCCTAGATTAACTAGATTGCATCTTTCTACCAGGACTCCTAATTTTTCTTGATGAAGAGCTATAAAAGGAAGATTGAATCCCCCATCCTTGGGTGCCTCGGAGAGGTTTTTACCATTGGATGCATCCTTTCTTTTTACTTTTTTCTAGTCGGAGAGTGCCACAGTGTGGTTTTCACTCAAGGACTTAGATATTATTCTTAATTTTTCACTTTTGCGACTGAGTGATTCAATCATTTCCCCATAATAGGCATGTGTATCTAGCTCCATTATGAACCCTACTTTGTGATCCCCACATGGAATGTTATCCCATAGTCGCATGAATTCTGAGAGAACCTCATTGTTTTCGAGTGTATCAAGAACTAGTGGTCCTCGTTGGTCATAGTCGATGAGTTGGGGGTATACTAGGCGGATTTCATGATTTTGGTGGTCTGATTCAAAGGATAAGGTGCTAATCATGCAAAGAGTGGTATCCTCAAATAGCCTAGGTAAGTTGGTCATGGGATCCTCGTCACCACTACTACTACAGACGTTGGTTATGTCAAATGTAAAGTTATCTATGACTCTACCTATAGATACTGGTAAGCATAGTTCTACTACAGTTGGATGGGTAGGATTATTAACATTTCTAACTGGAGGACCTCAGCCACATATGGTTATACTTAGAGGGGTACATCCAAGACCAAGATTTGTTATCACTCGCGTCTCAAGAATGATAGGTATTATAAGCCCATTGTCATTTTTCCCAAGTCCTTGATTTCTGTCATAGCCCATTGTGAGCATCATTTGTAGACCATTGCTTCTATCATCCATTGGTAAATCAACTACTGGTCTCTCATCTTGATATAGCATATGAGATGGATCTACCTCAATAACTTCTTGGCCAAGATATCCCCAACTTGTAAAGTTGGGATAGTCTTCAGGAGATGTTTTGGATGTGGAGGATTCATTTATTTGCGGATGTCCCCATGATCTAGGAGATTGTGGTAACTCTCCTACCACAAAAGAATTTTTAGGGATCATGTAGTTTCCAAAACCGTTATCTTGGATGATGACCTTAATGTTAGAGATGGTGGGAATGGTGGGAGTTACAAGTGCCTCTGTCACAAAAGTGGATGCGAGGGTGGCAAGATCAATATATGGTGTATATGGACCCTCATCATTTTTTGGTACTTGGGGGATTTTATAGTACTTTCCTTCAAGGCTTTTGTAATAGAAGGGTTCAGGATCTCCATGGATGGTGACTTCTTGTGCCTCATGTGTGAATTTCACACATTGGTGGAAAGTTGATGCTACTTCCTTCATTGCATGAATCCATGGGTGTCCTAGGAGGATGTTACATGACAAGTCAAGGTCTAGGACCTAACAAGTGGTGTCCATGATAGCAGGCCCTACTTGAATAGGGATTTTGATCCTACCTTGGGATACTCTTTCTTGATCACCATATGCTCTTATTTTGATACCCTTTCCTTTGTTGATAGAATCCTCTGAGAGTTTTAATTGTTTGATGAGCTTGAGAGAACAAATATTCAAGCCTACATCTCCATCCACCAAGGCCCTTTTGAATTTTCTTTTTTATACTATGACTTCTAAGTGGAGTGCATGGTTGTGAGATGGTTGAGTAGGTAAATCCTGGTCAGATAATTTGAGGAGATTTGGCGTAATGATATTTCCGACCATAGCTTGGAATTGTTCCTCATCAAGATTTGTGGGGACAGTGGATGAAGCCAGCGCTTCCTCAAGGATTTTCCTATCAGAAAATGAGATTTTTAGTAACTCCACAATGGAGATTTGTGATGGTGTTCTTTGAGCTGATCTAGGACATTATAGTCATTGGGGATAGATCTAGGTGTAGGGACTTTGTTTGGCTAGGATAATCCTGTGATGGTAACTTTGTCGCCTCTTGTGGTGACTCCACAATTGGCATGGGTTCCTTTGATGTTGATGACTATGCAATATTCATCTAGGGAGGCGACGACAGTTTCATACACATGATTCACATTTGTGTGGGTGCCTTTCCCCTTATCAATGTTATTATTCCCTTTATTGCCATGGTTAGGCATCAGATTCATGCATATCTTAAGGTTTTGGTTTCTTGTTGGTCGTTCCACATTTATAATTCTTTGATCGATGAGATCTTGAATTATGTTTTTTAGCCTCATACAACTGTTTTTGGTATGCCTTTTGATTTTATGGAAGTCACATAGTTGATTCTCATTATACCAAGGAGGTTTCACATCTGATTCTTGGTAATTCTCATAGGTGGGAGCTTTGATGATTTTTCCATTTATCATCTTCTTCATGATGACTTCAAGTGGTTCCCCTAGATTAGTGTACTTTCACTTGGGATAATTCTTGTTTTGTTGGGGTGGTCCCCTTTGATCATTGAGATTGTTAATTGTTTGATTGTTTTTTGGTTGTTGTATTGCTTGATCATTGTTTTGGTGTTGGATTTGGATTTGTGGTGTGGGTTTATTTTGGCATGGGGCACTGATGACTACTTTGGCATCTTCAACACCATCATTAGTAACATTTTTGTTCCTTTCCCGCGTGTGAGGTTTATCATTGTAATTGGTGGGTGGGCAGTTGTTTTGTTGTTCAGGGTATGAATTTGATCCTACGGGTTGTTTCATAAGGGCTTGTTTGATGTTGAGCACCTTGGAGATCAACTGGTCATATGTGGTGATTCCTTATACCTTGAGATGATTCCAAGAGGCCATCAAGGTTAGATATAATGGTGCAAACTTGTTGTTCCTCAGGCATGGTCCATTTGCTCCTATTGGCCTTGGATCGCCATCATTGTAGGAATGAAGCGAATGATTCATTCTTTCCTTGTTTTAGAGCTGAAAGTTCTTCTAGACTAACATCCATGGCAATGTTGCATGCATAATTTTTAATGAATTCTTCTATAATTTCTTGGAATGTTCTGATGCCTATAGGTAGGTGAGAGAACCATTCCATGGTGTGGCCAGCCAAACTCCTAGGGAATAGCTGCATCAGATAAGTATCGTCGTATGCGACTTCCATGCAATGAACCTAGAATTCCCTGATGTGATCTTTAGGGTTTCCTGTCCCTCGATATTTTTCAAACTTGGCTATCTCAAATCCCTTGGGGAATTGTTTTATCACAAGGCTCCTATCAAATGGATACAGACACAAGTTGCTTGGTGTTTTTGTGGTTCACCCTGATTGAAGATCGAGCACTTGTTGCAAGAGCAACTTGATTTGTGTCATTACATCATTTTGCAGATCAAGGGGTGGGATGAAGGTGTTCTAGGGTATTTCAATTGTAGGTTGGATGGGTGGGTTCGTTGGTGTGTTATTTGATGGTATTTGCACATTTTGTTGAGCTAAGTATGCTTGCACTTGCTACTATATAAACAATGCCTGTTGTTATTCTTGTTGTTACTACGCTAATATTTCCTGTTGTTGAGCTTGTTTTTGTGCTTGTTGTTGTTCCAAAAAAAATTTGTTGGGCTACCAATTGGGCTACTTCTTGCTGCTTTTGATATTGTTTTATTGCTTTTTGATATGCTTGTAGTTGTGCTGCTTGTTTTTGTGCAAGAAGTTGTGCCTATGCTTGCGCTTTTTGTGCTTGATATTGGGCATGTGTGTGAGCTTGAACTTGTGCTTGTGCCGCTTGTTGTTGTAATAGAATTTGGGCTTGAGAATCCTTTTGTGCTTGTAATGCGGCTTCGGCTGCTTGAGCAGCTTGTGTGACTTCAGCGGCTTGTTGTTGTTGTTGTTGCAATAAGGCTTGGGCTTGTGCGGCTTGTTGCACTTGTTGTATAATTTGGGTAGCTTGAGCATTTTGCGTTGCTTGTGTGGCTTGTTGGGAAGCTATTTGTGTGGTTTTTTTCTTTTGCACTTGCAAGAATGCCTTTTGGTAAGCAGCTTGGTGAGTGGCTTGCAATGCCATGTTGTACTGGCTTGATAAATGAAAGTTTGGTGGTGGTGAGTGGTGATGTCATGTTGGTGATTTGAGTGGTGGATGGTGTTGTCATGTTGGTGGTTTGAGTGGTGAATGGTGCTATTGATGTGGTTGGTCCTTGAGATACCATGCTTTGAGATGTTAGGGGGGTGGTTGATGATGTTGTGATTGCTTGTGTAGTTGTCATCTATTGTTGTGATATCGATGACAAGTTTTGAGAGTTTGGCATGATGTTTTGATTGGTGTTTGGAATGTTGGTTTGATTGATATTTGGTAAAGGTGGAAGCCCCAAGCCAAGTAGAGGTGTGGATAATGGTGGTAATGGTGGAAGAGGTGAAAATGTGAGGGGTGTGAGTTCTTGAGAAAATGATGTGGTGTCAAAAATACCCCCAGGACCGAACATGTCACCTTCCTCTTGTGAATTTGTGAGGAGAAGTTTGAGGTGTTGCGTGGAAAGATGAAGATGATGGATCATTATGGAAAGTGAGACGGACATACTTATGTAATGGATTTTGGGGTATATTTTGTTCCAAAAATGGTATTTGTATCCAAGTCTTGATTGCTAACAAGGGGATGTGTTTGAATAGCATTCAAAAATGCATTTCCCTTATTGACATTAGGTTGAGTTGGAGCTAAAGATGTTGTAATTTGTGGAATGTTTTGATTGATGTTTTGGGATGGGGTGTAGATTAGATGGGGAGTGTGGATGAAATTAAAGGCATGACCTCCACAAATGGTTCCACTATAGAGCTTACGTCAAAATCCAAAGGTAATTTAGCCCCCTATTTTGCTAGTTCAAGCATGTATAGTGAAGGGTTAAGCCTCATCATGATGTTGATGATCTTATGGTTTTCTAGATTTTGGAGCATTTCGGTTATTTCTTCATGTGACATCCCAAAGGTAAGATCTTCTCGTTGAATTTCCTCTTGTGTATTTTGTGATGATGAGATAGTCAAAGGATTGCTTGATTCGACTAGATTTATTTCAACATTCATTTGGCTTAGGTCACTTGAAGCAGGTGTTTCTTTGTCAGCTTTCATGTTCTTCTTGTATTGAGATCTAGTTTGAACCATAAAACAAGAATCAATTTTCAAGAATATGGGAGATGAATTTCTGTAATTCTTTGGATTGATCTTTACTTTATGAACAAAAGAGAATTTTTAGGATATCTTGAGGATCGAAAGGTGATATGACGATGATGTAAGAGATGGATGATGTGGGTGTTTTGATCTTTTGATAAATCTTGAGGGGAATGCTAGGCTTTTAGGACTTTTGGGATTGTCCTTGATTTGATTGATTTTGGTTTTCTTTGATTGAACAAATAGACCCTAAGATGTTCTATGATTATCTAAGGGGTATATTTTCTCAAAGGATGATAATTTGAATATGTGTAGGGAGAAGGCTACATCTATCCACACCTATTCAAACAAGATGCTAATTTAACCAAGAATATGAAGAAGGATGCATCTAAATATACCTAGCTAAAAAAGATGGTTTGATTATTTCAATTAAGCATGTGAAAAAGGATGCATCTACACATTCCTAACCAAAGATGATTGGATAAATATTTCAAGGATTTTGTCCCAAGGATTTGATGATTTTTATTTTTTCCAAAAATCTTAGCTTGAAGGATAGTTTCAAGATTTCTCTAAAAGGTGATGGTGAGATGATTTTTTGGTTTGATGTTTGAAGGATGGATGAAAACATATTTGATTTCTTTTGATCCTAAGATGAACCTAAAAAGGACACTTTGTTTACCTAGACCTTGATATTGAAGAATATGCAATGCTTCTATAGACCTTTATAGTCAAGAAGTGGTTCAATTTGAGCATACATTTCCGGATTTTGAATCAAGGACTTTTGTTTTGGGATTGAATTTCTTGGAAATCATGAGGTTTCAACACATGTGAGAGTCCATTTTGTTATCTTTTCTTAGTGACTTTAATTTACCACAAACACTTTCTTTGATTAGGTTTCCAAACTAGATAACTTAATTTCTTCGAATCCCACAAAGTATGTTATGTGGAAATTTGATGAATTCAAGGCAAGGGTTACCTATTGTTTAAATTTAGTAGACAAATTGAGAGATAATATAAGTGTTTAGAAACCTCTAAGGATGGAATCCCAAGGGCAAGCAATAACACCTGAATTGGGTCAATTGTATTTGTCTCCTAAAGGGTTTGAAATTTTGATGATGATGTTTAAGTGTTTGTTTCCAAGATGTTCTCAAACAAGCAAATCATTTCGTAACCAAGAATAAGTACAAACCTATGGATATGAAAGACTATATTTGTTGAGTCCCCACTTGGACAAGTCCAGCAATGCTTATCTTTAGCGAATGGTTAGATGCTTGACCCCACTGGCTCCCCTCCACAACACTCACTTATAGGGGGCAGCCAAGAATCAACACCCATGAAACTCCCATGGCATGCTTTCCATTTCTACTAAAAAACTGTAAAAGTGTGGATCGGCTTCAGAACGACCGTTCTTGCACCAACAAATAGATCAAGGATTTTGGCAATTCTAAAACATGGGTTTTAATTAAGACTTTAGGTTCGTGGAGATTGACCCATACAACGAGAGTCCCTTTTTAGATCCATCTCATTAGAGCCAACCACATGATATTGGCATTTATTCCAATACCCATATTTATATCCCAGTTGGAAATACTCTTGGCTTTAGAGTGTTACTAGTTGAGTCATTCCCTTGGGTGAGTACTTTTTCCCCAAGGCAAGCCCTCTAAGATAAACAAAAATGAGTAAAGACAATATCCATAACTTGATCAATCTTTGTTTGTAACACAAAGAGAGAGAATGTACGCAATAATTCCCTACTCACACTCGCACAATGTTTTATTCAATTTTTAACCCAAAATGAAATGTTGAGGTGATTGCTTTATCTCAACCTAAATTCACAAAAAAGGCCTTTTTATTCTCAAGATTGTAATAAAGCACGAGAGAAGTGCATACGTCATTTTTCAATGAAGTTAGTTTAAGAAATCCATCACAAAGACAAAGTTGCAATTGTGAGTTCTTTTTAAACCACCAAAGGACAAATGAGAGTTGTTTTGTTCAATTGTTAACCAAAAAACAAACTCTAGTAAGTTGTAGTCCTAATGTTCGTTTTAAGCCTTTGCAAAAATTGAAAAGCTTCTTTTTAAAAGCCCAAACAAAATTAGTATCCTAAGCAAGAAGAGATAATAGTTTCCTAAGAGTGTTAAAAAAATACTTTGATTTTGTGAAATACCATCATCATGTTTCTCTTTCTTTTGTTCTTAATTGACCCAACCTGTACAAGAAATAAAATCAATTAGATTCTGTGAAACACAGAGGTTAAAAAGTAGAAAACTGAAGATAAACTTATCATTTGAGAAAAGGCATGTGCTAAAATGAAATTCCAATTTTTTACTCCCTATCAGTGGCGCAACCTGTGACTGCGTCGTAGTTTGATTTCTCCAGCAGTGTTGTATAGCCCCACTTACCATTCAATGGTGCTCTGTACCTGAACCAGTAGGCTCAAGTGTGTCGCCCTTTTCACCAGCATCACTATTTAAAATTCAAATTCAAAAATTTTAGGTGGGAAGTCTAAAGAATCACAGTTTAGACTTTCCAGTGGTGCTATATGGTGATGTTGGAGAGTCAGCAGTGCTATATGGCAGTGCTGAGCTTCTAGCGTTGAAATTTTCCTGTGCAAAAAATAGAAACGTGCAATTTTTAGAAAAACATGATTAAAAGTGAGATAACGCCCTCCTTCTAGTGCCAAATGTGTGAACCCCAATCCTAATACCTACAAAACAATAAGAAGAAACACATTAGAATATAAAATGCAAGCAAGAACAAGGATTCCCCATGAAATCCATTTACAAAGTTCAAATTAGGAAAAGAAATGAAGAATACAATGAAATGACAATAAAAGAGATTGAATCCTAATTAAACTAGCAAACTCATGATCCCATGGGGGAATTGGTGCCAATTTGATGTAAAAATTGGCCCTTTCCCAATTCCTATGATGCAAGCTTGATGAATGTTGATGAATGATCCACTTTAATGAAGGATGGTGAATGTTCCAATAGGAAAACCTGCATAACCTAGCTAAGATTCAATGATAATGGATGGAATTTGCTAAATATTTGAGCATAGTAAGTTTACTCAAATTGTGGATGCTAAAATAAGGAATGAAGCCTCTTATTTATAGAATGTGAAGATGGATGAATGCACAAAATAGAGCAATGTGGGACTAACATTCATCCAATCACAAGATGCCACTTGTCAACCTATGAGTGGATGGAGGATGTGCAAGTTTTGATGATTGTGCCAATAAATGCATATTTTTGAATTTTGAATTTGTTGAAATAACATGCAAGAGGGAAGAAAGAATGCACTGAATGCCACTTGGCTCAAGGCAAAGGACATATAAGAGAGATTTAATGCCTTGTTGGATGTACATGTCAACTTGGATTTTGAATTCAAACTTGGAGAATATTCCCAAAAGATGCCTTGTTGAGGAAAATAGACATTTAATAAATCAATTAAATCTATTTTTATGTGCAAGTGGTAAAAGCTAGAGGATGGGAGATGAAAGGAGATTAAATTAATCAAAGTTAATTAATTTAATGAAGGGGGTTAAATGATGTGACCTATTTGACTTAAATTTTTGGATTTATTTAAATCAAATATGAGAAGAATGTCATAAGAGATTAATTAAATAAAGATTTTGATTTATTTAATTAAAAGGGATGATTGTTAGATTAAACTAAATAAGATTTTAATTTATTTTATTTAGTAGATAGACTTTAGAGATTTAATCAAATAAAATTAATTATTTAATTAAATCAGATAATTAGATCAAAATGGTTAATTTAATTATCGAGAATAGGTGACTTAATTAGATAACTGATTTATTTAATTAAGAGAGGAATATTGATGAATTTAATCAGATAAGGGTATTTGATTAAATGGTTACACCGAAGGATGATTCGGGATGAAACAATGTTAGTGGCCAGGATCAGATGCACAATGTCAACCGGTACATTTTACATGTCCACAATTTTCACCTCATTACAACCCCTATTCATCAAGTTCACTTATTCACCTATTCATTCAAGCATTCAAGAACTTTGAAGCAGCTATTTGCATTACTTCAAACTTGTGTCATCAAGGGTTTGGTAATTTGATAGCATTTGCATGTTGTTAGCTTATCATTCCTTTTCATTTCATTATTTTATTAAGGGTTTTATTACCAAAAGTGGGTTTTGACCAAGGAAAACCCCTATTCACTAATCTTATACCATTTTACCCCTATTGAATGTTTGTTTGAAGACCTACGTATGTAGATTTGATAAGATTTTTGGTGTTAAAGATTGGTTTACTAGTTGACTAGGTGCTTCAAGTCAACTCAAGTCTATTTCAAGCTTGGAGAAGGTTTTATGTTTGTTTTCTATAGAATTAACTTTGGCAACCCGACAAGTAGTGATTTTCAGATCTGGTGTTGTAGAGTTGTCTCCTAATTTTTCAAAAATTTGGGAGAGGATTGATTCACCACCTTTGGCGAATGAGTCCCACCTTAGAACTAAAAATCTAAATTTTGTGAGATTATGGATCCCGATAGACAAGAACTTGCTTTTGATAGTTTTTCACCAAGAGGAAGACTAATTCGCCACCCTAGACGAATGATTCCCACTGTGAAAAATTAGTAATTTTAATCAGCATCCACAACATTCTAGATTCATCATACTTCAGCCAGGTGCACTCAGATTCATCCCTTTTCTTTTTGTTCTGCATATTTTCTTCATTTAGTTCATTATTGCATTACATAATGTGTTTTCAAACATAGCTTAAATCTCACTTTTGCATTTATTTTCATTCATTTAGATTAGTCAATTGAACTTATTTAGCTTCATTTAAGTTAGAAAACATCACACATAACATAATTTGAATGAACCATTAGCATTTTTTCTCCTATCTCTCTCCCTTTAGGTGAAAAATGCTAAAAGAGCAAGAGTTGTTTATAGGAGCCAAAAATAAACAGTTCAGTCTGCTCTCCCAGAGACATGGATTCTTGTTATACCCACAAGGGGAATACATCCACAACTGAAGCCACTATTGGAACTATAAAAATCTTGCATTTTTCTAGCCTTTACTCATGTTCCCCAAGAAGTTCCCACATCATAATTTCATATCTAGTACAAATTGTCAATATTTGTGTGACAAGATCGATCCATGTTCGCCAATAATCCCAAAAATTTAGGCTTGTATACATGAGCATTCCTCTAGACATCATTGAGCTAGAGTGTCAAACTACTGGTCTATATCTACAAGATCAGGGAAAATCTTTCTGATCAACAGATCATAGCCTCTCAACTTGAGCATCTTCTACATATCGGCAAGAAGTGAACTGAGTTACACCGATGAGAGGTCATGGAGAATGAATAATTGGTAATACAATGATTGTCATCATACCAATTAAAGTCATTGACAAGAACAAAGCAGTCGGAGCGAAGTTGTCAAGTCAGGTAGAGCCCTTAACTCACACCGATGGAAATTGCATTGGCGAGACACAAATTTTCTTTCACTAATGGGGAAAAATAACAAATATTAGGAAGACTTGTGCAATTAGAATGAATCACATAGATCTCACTGACCATATTGGTTACACCGATAATGAAATTTTTGGGAGGAGTCTTCTTGATCAATCTAGAAAAAGTGAAGCAGTAGATAGACATATCAAAGAGACCAAATGGCATCAAAGCAACATTTCATTCTCTTAGTGATGCTTTTTTTCATGCTGATGGTAATACAAAGGGATTAATATTCTTCAGAGTGAAATTGGAAAATGATGGAAAAAGGGCTTCCAATGATCTAGAATAATTTTAAATCAGGGTAACTTCACAATGATCTCCCCGAAGTAGTACGTGTTGAAAAACAAGAAAGGGTTCATTCATGTAGCATTAGTGGAAGAATCACTCAATCTTCCTGGCCAAAGAGAATAAAGAAAAGGTCACTTCTCATCAAAAATACATTTGGTTATTTCTTGGCAATCAAATAAAACAAGGGTGGTGCCAAGATGATACACGGATCAGCCAAGAACCAAAGGAGTCTCACCGATATGATGTTGCCATTCTCACATTTTGAAATTAAAAAAACCTACTGCATTCACTCATAGAGGAAGACATTAATGGCCATAAAAATGTGCATTATGTACATATCTTTTGATTGAAAGAAGAATAATCAAAAGGTATTTTCAAAATTCACAGTGAGAAGGATGAAAGATCAGACAGAAGCCAAAATTTTAGTGTGCACAGAGATTCACAAGTAAGTTCACAAAGTCTCTTTGCAATTGAAATTCCAATTCAATTCTGTTATATTGAAAGATGGAAAGGTCAAGCTCTGAGAAGACAAAGGGTAGAAAAGAACAAGGTGAAAGTAGTTAACCAAAAGGTAAAAATCAGAGAATTGCAACTGGTGAGGAACCTAAAATAAAGTAGAGGAAACTAAACCAAGACCTCATTGACCAATTTTTGGGTTCAGGGCCAAAGGCCAAATAGTCCACATAGTTAAGGGCTGATGTTGAGAGGTTAGAAGATAAATGTGCACATGTGGGTGATGTATGGACCCCTATTAAGGGATATGAACTTTTTATTTTACATTATGGTCGAGGAAATAGGTTTGAACATGTATGAAATCCATGAATTTTCAATTTAGGAAAGCTTGTCATCCCTAATGTATTTTTTAATATTGACCTTATAAAACTCCTAGAAAAAAAATATAGCCTTGGTTTGAAAGCCATATGCAACCTGCAAAGAAATCCCTTTGTACATTTTTCAAAAAATGCTCTGTGTGAAGTGTTCAAAATGTTGATTTTATAAGTAGCGTTGGGTTGCTTCCAATGATCTCCTATTTGCAATAAATTAAATATAGCCCCAGACAATTTAATTTATCAAGACTCCAAGAGGCGCAATCATTAAGAGTCATGTCTATTTGTTAAGACAAACAACTTTAATGAAGAGGCATGATTTTTATGTAAGCCAACTCCTTTAATGAAGTGACGTGATTTCTTTAGAGGATGTCTTCTTGTTCATTGGATGCAATTTATTGAAGGGCTGCATTCTTCAATGAAGGTCGACTTATCTTGAAGTGTGACGACCTTTCCACTTGTATAAATATTCAATGTGTTTCATTGTTCTATCATTCATTCAGTTTTCATAGTTCTCAAGTTCATAGTTCTCAAGTGTGAGTTGTCTCATGTGAAGATCGTTGTTCTTGGTAGAAGTTTGAGATCTTTATCAACAGACTGTGTTATTCTATATCTGTGTTAAATCAAACTATGGTGCATATATATCTGGACTTCATATTGGTCCATTGTAAAGGAGAGAATTATTGTTATCATTCAATATATAAGAGATATTGTTGTTGGGTTTTTCTCCCTCAAGAGGAGGGTTTTCCCAGGGTATCTGTTGTGTTATTGTGTTGAATTAATTTTCTGTGCTCTAATCTGATCATAAAACTAACACAAAAAAGATAACACCTATGATGAGTCCATAATACATGAGACTTTAGAGAAAGTGTACTGGAGGATGGACACTACTTATAAAGGCTAGAGATTTCCACTACATAGAACTAGAAATGATAGTAATTTAGTACCACTCGAAGATGGGGATGGACCTCCTTTCCATGTTGATCTATTTTAGTTATACATGAAATATACCTACTTCTTGGTATGGTAAGTAATGGGAACTGACGTCCCTAAGTTCATGTTGATAAGGCTAATGGTAATTGTTGTAGATGTACAATGTCACAATCCAAGGCCTTTTGATTATACGTCACATATTTTCAAGGATATTGATTCAAAATTAACAACCATCAAGAACAGTGCTCCTATATGTATTTCAAACACTACCCCCTTTTCATGCATATGGCATTGTACTATGGGAAGGAGTTAGGGTTGTGGCTGAAAGAATTGAGAATAAAAAAATATGAAAAGGAAGGTTAGCCACTGCCAGTGTAGTTGTGGACTACCATATGGGATAGTAGATTTATGAATTCTTGTTATGTGTATTTTGAGGAGAATTTTGTCAAAATACTGTATATATTTTTTAATCATCCATGTGATCATTCTTTAACTAATGAAATTAAGAGATTTCTAAGGCCAAAATATTTCAATGGATCAACAATTGTTGGTCACAATTGGGGTGATTGGTACTACTATGCTGATGCCGCAATGATTAGGGTATATGGATTTGAAGGCACACCTTTCCTTCTCCCAAAAATAGTATCGGATAGAATTGCATATTTGGAAATTGTGAGACAACTAGATTACTCTAGTGTTATGAATTTGAGTTCTTTTGAGAAACAATCATTTATTCCAAGTACACTATTTTTTGGAGATTTCACTATCTTGTCTAAGGAGGGATATGATTTGATTTTAAATAAATTATCTCAATTCAATTTGAAGAAAGTAACACCAAGAAAAGGGTTTGACCTTGAAGGTTTCATTGATTTTTCTAGAAAGAAGATAAACTTGGGTGGATATGATCATATACCTTACCCACATGATGACATAATTAGAAATATCAAAGAGGGTGAGGAAAAACTAGCTATTGATGAATATAATAGGAAGGTAGAGCAGTAGATGAGGGAAATTGAAGAGGCAGAGATGTTTTCTTCTGGTGATGAAGAACCCTCTGGTGAAAAATAACCTCATGATCAAATGAACAAGATTTCAAAACTAAGAATAGAAGAGTATCAACCTCCAAATAGAGAGCAAGAGGTTGAGGAAGTTTCTGATGTAGATGCAAGGCCATTAGTCTATAGCTCTTTTGTTTTTGATGATGAGTTTAGCAAGTCTTATGAATTTGGGTCATTTTGTATAAGCAAAAGGGGAAAGTAGTCAAGGAGTCTGCTGCAGATATTACTCCTAGCAATGAGGCACAACTACTAAAGACCTTGAAGTCAAATGTAGAGAATGAAATGAAAGACGTGACTCTAGAAAAGGGAAGGAGGTTGTTAGAAGAATCTGGTGTTATGATATTCCCTAGCTTGGATTTGAATTTAGCTCTTGTCTTTGACAATTTTTTACACAATAATGGTACAACACACAAGTTAAGCTTGGAAGGAGTTATAGAAGTGTACACAAGGTCGAAGTACAACCTTGATGAGAATTCTCTCATGATTTGGGATTTTTATCCTCCACACAATAAATCAGTGATAATTGAAATAGAAAAGGCATTTGGCAATGTGATGACATTAACAGTTGGAGAATTTGACACAGTTGCAACTGTTGATATTTGAATCAATGTTGCCAAATTGAATAAAGCACAAATTCAAATGTTTTTCAAAGAAAGGGATATGTAAAAAATGAGTAATGGGAAGATTCTTAACGAGAATGATTTTCTAAAAGACATGGTCAATAGTATGTTGGTGTTTTCCAATGCACCTAAGGAATCTCTAAGGAATAGCCAATTCCTATGCTCAAGACCCTCACAATGATTAGCCGACTAACAGGATTTAGTTGTAGACTAAGATCTTCTACACTTTAGGCTCTATGGGACCAAGGAGGGTATTCCTATTGTGTTCATTTTGACTCAAAATTCATAGAATGCATCATTGTCATAGATCAATTCTAATGAAGGGTAATTATGCATGAATTACTATGAAACTCGCTTATCTTTAAGTAAACTAATACCCATTCATCAAAACAATATTATCCCCAAGATTATTGACACATACATGCCTTAAGATTAAGAAATTTAAAATGAATTTTCATTATGATTTCAAGTTGGTCACTGGATTGACCATTGATATACTCTTTATATAAATATTTGGAAATAGATCGATTCCTTGTTACATAGGGAATCAAAGTCACATACATAAGGATCAATAATATAGGAATGATTTTAGATATGATTAAATGGACTACTCTCACAACAACTTTGCATTATGGAGCTCATAATTTCTAATACACGAATTCTTAACAAATCCTTTGTAAATAACTACAAATTTATGACCCCATTTAAGCATTTTAATTGATTACTTGAATCAAAGCATAAACATAGACATGCATTCAAACAAATATTTGAAGATAAATGAAGACATCATTGAAATTTCATTCAAAATTTGCACAAATCTGCATCAGGAGAGCACATGTATTAGAATTATACGTTTGTTTTATATATCAGCCACTTCTATAAAACTATTTAAGATAATTACATATGTTCATCAAAGATCAAAACAAGTTATTTTCTCTATTCAATTTTTTGCCTCTATGCCTAATATTCTACCCAGATAAGAACCTGACTCAAAACTTGATCCCCCTCCCTTCCAATGACTCCTGAATTCTGTTTTATAGAATAAGGGAGAAAATAAGTTACTGGCTCAAATGCAATTTGAATAAGAAATTTCATTTCATCTTTAATTTCACTTGCATTTCAAAATTCCCCACGTACTAATTTGACAAGAAAAAATTAAAAATGAGGAAAGGAAGTCTACAACCACCATTAAAAGGGAAATGCAAAGTATTGCCAAAATTCCCTTTTTCGCCAGGTATGCAATGAACCATATATCCACATCATCACAAAGGTTCATAGTAAGCAACGAACCAAAAAATAAACAGCCACATACACTGAAGAAGAGAGGAACCATCACTATAATTTATCAAAACAAAAATTCTCAATCCCATATGGCATCTTCTTAACAACCAACCACCTTACCCTTTCCAACACCCACACCATGATACATGCACCTACTTTTCGTCATTGTAAGGAAGTGAGAAGAAACCTCAACTTATTCCTCATCCTTTTACTTTTGTAGCACAGTGCCATCCCATTCACTTAGAGTCCTAACAGCCAGTGAAGGGACTAACAATATCTCTTCACCAGGGGTAGGAATTTGACCCAAAGTTGTGAGATACCAGTGGTAGCTAGATACGGTCTCTATCTCACTATCTAATGGGATATTCCTAAAGTCAATGGGTGAATGTTGGGGTCCGAAGGAGGCACGCCCATATCTTATTTTTTTTCCTATCCTGGTAGTGGCTTGCAATGGATCCCTGCCTCTATCCTCCATCTTTTCAACAATAGCATTCTGAAATTGCAGCCTCCTACTGCATCTTGTGGGTAAACTCTTGGGCTTATCAACAGGAGCACCAATTTCTATAGTTGAGGCATGCCCCCGAACACTAGAACTAGGCCTCTACATACTCAATCGAGTTGACCTTCTTGCTAGCTCCACAGAAGTTATGGGCTTACTCATCTTCTCAGTATGATGATCTCTTGGACTCACTCTATCTCAATTCAACAAAATTCTAACTACAATTAGCAGTTATTTCTGTCTATATTTATTATGTGATTTGATGAAAGCAACAATCAATACTTGGAAAATCACACCCATGAAATACAGGCAATTTTTTGGTGTATGTATCACCATCATTTGATTCCCAAATGCATGCAAATTTGTAAATCATACCTCATGATTGCAAGTAATTAAATTTCCACATGCACAAAGATCAATTTGATCATTCCTATAGAAAGCTAGCCATTAACGTGTGTTGGTTGCAAGACCAAACAACTGTCATGTGCCTATTCATTTATTTTGAATATCCACTATTGATCTTCTATTGAGATGGTAAATCAGATGGCTTGCAACGAGTTGACCATCTTTTAATTCTAGTTGTTCGCTAATTAATCACCTTCAGGCATTGGCGTCAACCCACCTCAGATGGAAATTCCTTTTTTAGCCAACTTTATCTATATGAAAAACTACGTAGACTGATCCACATGTCGATATCTCGCTAATCTCATAGCTTTTAACAAGCCCCCAACTTTTCCTTGTGAGCCAATGGGGAATGGCAGAGATTAACCTAGGTGTTTGATCAACACCATCTATTCAATGCTTCAAGAAGTGGCCATGGTAGTGGATACTAGGCCCCAGGATCATACAAGGACACGCGTCCTTATACCACACATCGCACACACCATAACTTGCTAGCATTTTTTGCCTACAAGCTAGCGGGGTAAGGTCCAGATCATTTCCCTTATGCATGGATCACAAAATGTAAACATACAACATTTTAGGTTAGAAATAATAAGGGGCCCATTATTCTGATGAAATTTAACCCTTAAGGACAAATGACTTAAGTTTTAAGTCATTTCCAAATATTCATCACTTAGACTTAGGGAAAATTTGGAGTGAACAATAAAAGGGGTGACTGGTACTCTAAACCAAAGGGGCTAGTAAACGAATGTGCATTGTTGCTTTAGGAAAGACTTAACAAATTGTCGACTAGCAGAGTAGGTCAATGAAGCATTAGAATACTTGAGGACTTTACAAACAAAACCCTACTCACACATGGGGACAAGGGTTTATGAAGTAGATAGGGTCTATAAGTAGCTTAAAAATAGGAAAATTTTGGAAGCTACATCAGTGGCTCTTGCTTGGGGATGTATACCCCTAGTGGGTATAGTGAGAATTTGAATATCAAGTTGAAGCAAACCAAGGTAGAATACCAAAGACTAGAAGCTTACCCAAACAAGGCAAGCAACACAATAGAAAGAAAAGACACCAAACCAACCTATGTACACTATTTACAAAATACACATTGCATTTTACTTCTACAATGAGGCTGCCCCAAGCCCCCAAAATTTAGGGACAATTCTTTCCTCTGCCAAATACTTTGGCTTGCTTTACTAGAAGTGGGTCCATATGGACATTGTGCAATTCCAAGCCACTAGCACCATCCTAGTTAGCACTGCCCATGACACTTGAAGTATTATTGCCATATTTTTCTATTCCTATCATGGATTCATCAAACAGGATTGAGAAAATGAAACCCTCGTACTCCACACTGTCATGAAGTGTACAATCACATTCCATTTGCTCATCAAATTTAAATGCCTCATAGACACTTTGGCTAATACTTGGCCAATCTTTTAAAAGATTAGTGAAAGGAAGAACATAATCAAGCATATCTTTAATTCGTTTGTCACAAGTGTTGTCTTCTTGAGATGAAAGAAGTCCCATTATAAGGTCCATAAGAAAAGGAGTATCTGCAAAGAATTCCACTATAGCTTCATATTGACTTGTATCATTCCCTTGATCATCTATTCCTATGGAATACTCCTCACATGGATGAAATAGTGCCACAATATTTGCATACTTTGCAAAATCATCAAATAATTCTTTCTCCCCGACAAAAAATAAAGTTTCATGAGTATTGATGCGTTCATCATGTGGAACATGAATAACTTACTCTTTAGTTATATTTTTAGGTACACAACATGTCATCATAAGAAATTCAATATAATCATCCACATTCTTTTGGATATCCCTGCTACATCCAAAACTGACATCATAGTCATGAACTTCTTGATCATCAGAGCCATTGTTACATTTAGATTCCAACAAATATGAGGCATCCTCCTAATATCTATCAAGCACAAGTTTCTCAATCAAATTTTGATAGATTGTTTCATTAGTGTTTGCATCTTCACATCCCTCATTCAGTTGGGGAATTAGCAAATTAGGGGTGACATTTTCAAAGGAAAATTTGCCAATGCTTATATCACCTTGAATCTAGTTTGTTTAATCCATGACACATCCACTAGTAATAGTTGCTAGGTAATCATCAGGGCTATCTTCAAAAAGAGGATTGCTCCTACAGCAATATGAATTGTCATTTGTAACCTCACTATCCAATGCAGATTCATCAAATAAAATATTTTTCCATACCTTCATGGTAATTGGATGTATCTCATCTTTCTCATTTTCAGATTTCCAATAGTCTTGATCATCAATGCATTCAACATTAGTGTAGTCAATTGAAGAATAGAGAGAAACACTCTCCACATCCTCTTCATCATTTGCATTCATAATAATTGATCCACACTCAGAGAATTCTTCACATGAATAATACTGCTCACTACCTAGGGAACACACACCCTCAAGGCTATTAAGATATCCCCTACTAGAAGCAAGGGATTACATCTCCATTTCATAAGAAGAATCATATTCAATTCAAGACTATCCAAATTCAACCTCATCACTTTGATCCCTCATTCATGCCATATCATTGGAGCCAAGTGTATTCCCCTCATTGACTGGTGCATGATAAGTGTTGGCTGAATCAATTTTTGAGGTTTCACACACTACCTCTTGTGTTTGGTCATAGAATATGGCATCCCAAGGAAGATAATTAGGTACTACCTCCTTGTTTTCACACTCTGTCTCTTCATCCTCATCACTACTACATGCACATGCTTCTATGTTTCTTGCAAAATAACAACATTCAATAGTCAATTGCTCAGACTATGATGCTTCTCTTTGATCTGTCAACCTTAGCCTTTTATTTTACTCACTACGGAAATTATTTTCCACATTCTAGGAAATAGCTAGGGGCATTTATGACCATGCTTAATTTCTTCCACAATGTTTATCCAATCTACTACTTGATCCAGGCTCTGAGGCTTCTAATCCTTAGACCACTATCTTGATCCTAATATGTAAGCCTCACAAAACAAATTAATACACACTAAATCACTAGGCCTGAAGCTCTTGGGTATCTCCATCAAAGCATCCAAGAATATTGAAAACAAGTCAGAGGGTGATTCATTTGCATGTCTTTTTTATTTCATATAACTTCTTGACATATAAAATTATGTTAGACCTTCCCACCCTTGGTTGATGTGAGGTTCATGCTTGCTCATGTTTTGCATCTCTTGGGAGTAAAGAAGATATAACATCTCTAAGTACCCTTCCTTGGAAAACCTTTTTACCTTATGATCTGCTTGGTTCAATAACTTGGTTACTGCTAGAATTGTTACTAGAAATCATAGGTCTTCTCATGATCGAGTGTTTTAGATTATTCTCGATGTTCATAGCCTCTTGATAAGATTTCTTCAAAATTGTAGGTTCTTTGTCTCTCAATAAAAAAATCATCTTACTATCCAATGCTCCTAAATATATGACCAAACACTCTACATAATTTGGTCTCTTATGCTCAAGGATTTCTCTTATAACCTTGGAAAATCTAAGGTTCAAAGCAGGGACCAATTCAACTTTATCCTTTGAAATCTCCATGAAATTATTTCTTGCAACACTTGGGTTTATCCTCTTACCAAGTTGTTCCATGAATGAAGGTTGCCTTAAGCTCATTCCAACAATGTATAGAGGAAATAGAAATGAAGGAGAACCAATCTCTTGCATCTCCTTTCAAGGATTGAACAAATAACTTCATAACCATATCTTCAGGGTGCATTTCATAATCACACATCACATCGAAAAATTCTTGTACATGCTTGCTTGCTAATTTTGACTTGTCAGCATTGAATTTTGGTAGTTTTTCCTTGACCTTGGTTAGTACCATATTTGGGTAACCAAAATTTTTGTCAAAGTTGATAGCCTTGTATCTATCAGTACTAAAGTTTCCTTGGTGAGACAATGACTATTCACCTTGCATACTATTGTCCATATTTATATTAGATGGAATGAACTGGCAACTTAATTTTAATTCTTGAAAAGGAATTGAGAATATACTCGACAATTATGAAACATTACTTCAATCACTTTTACAAATTTGATCCTAAGGCCTTGGCATATATATTTCTTACAAATGTTGTCTAAGATCTAACAATTTAACATGTCATTTTCATCATAACATGGGAATATAGCTTAAATACACAGAAGCATGAAAAAATATTACTATCATTCCCTCATCTAGTGCTAATTCACTTATTAGGAAATCATTTATATCTCAAGTATGGGAAATTTCATCTTGATTTATCAATAATTTGATCCTATTCCTTCAAATTTCATGACAATACCTGGTAATTTCTAGTGAGTAACTATCATTTTCCTTTTAAGTTACAGATCTAGTCAATTGATGAAAGATTTAATAGGTTCTTTGAGTGAGAGTCCCCACCTCCTTTTGGATGACTGCACTTCAAGTTAAAATGAAGTTTCTTTACAAGTATTACATGTTTTGGGCTATCTTCCATAGTAGAGTCATACTTGGATCCTTCAATCTTTTTTGCACTCCAATTATTTACCTAGTTCTTCAGGTTCACTTTAACCTTTGACTCCGCATTTTGTATCTATGTTTGGAGAAGGAGAATTCCCTAGTAGATTTTCCATTATATTAGTGTTTTCTAATGCACCTAAGGAATCTATAAGGAACATCCAATTCCTATGCTCAAGACCCTCACAATGAATGGCCAACATACAAGATTCAGTCGCACACTAAGATCTTCTACACTTTAGGCTCTGTGGGACCAAGGAGGGTATTCCTATTGTGTTCATTTTGACTCAAACTTTATAGAACAAATTATTTTCACAGATCAATTCTAATGAAGGGTAATTATGAATGAATTACTATGAGACTGGCTTATCTATAACTAAATTGCTACCCATTCATCAAAACAAGATTATCCCCAAGATTATTGACACATACATTCCTTAAGATTAAGAAATTTAAAATAAATTTGCATTTTTATTTCGAGTTGGTCACTAGATTGACAATTGATATACTCTTTATGTGAATATTTGGAAATAAACCATTGCCTTGTCTGATAGGGAATCAAAGTCATATACATAAAGATCAGTAATACAAGAATAATTTTAAATCTGATGAAATGGACTACTCTCACAACTTTGCATTATGGAGCTCACAATTTCTAATACTTGACTTCTTACCAAATCCTTTGTAAACAACTACAAATTTATGACCCCATTTAAGCATTTTAATTAATTACTTGAATCAAAGCATAAACAGAGACACACATTCAAACAAATATTTGAAGATGAATGAAGAAATCATCGACATTTCATTCAAAATTCACATAAATATTTGAATTAGTCACTTCTATAAAAATATTTACAATAATTGCATATATTTATCAAAACTCAAAACAAGTTATCTTCTCTATTCACTTTCTTTCCTCTATGCCTAATATTCTACCCAGATAAGCACCTGACTCAAAACATGATCCCCCTAACTGAAAATGAGCCATGAATTCCCTTTTATAGAAGAAGGGAGTAGAAAGCTACCGGCTCAAATGCAATTTCAATACAAAATTTCATTTAATCTTTAATTTCACTTGCATTTCAAAATTCCCCACATCCTAATTCTGCAGGAAGACATTAAAAATGTTGAAAGGAAGTCTGCAACCAACATTAAAAGGGAAATGAAAAGCACTGCCAAAATCCCCTTAGTCACCAGGTATGCAAGGAACTATACATCCACATCATCACGAATGTGCATAGTCAACATTAGACCCAAAAATTAATAGCCACATACACTGAAGAAGAGAGGAACCATCACTATAATTTATCAAAACCAAAATTCTCCATCCCAGATGGCATCTTCTTACTGACTAGCCACCTTTCCCTTACCATCACCCAAACCACAGTACATGTGCCTACTTCGCATCATTGTAAGGGAGTGAAAAAAAAACCTCCACTCCTTCCTCATCCTCTTTTTGTAGCACAATTACATTCCATCCTCTCGGAGTCCTAACAGCCAATGGAGGGATGAAAGATATCTCTTCACTGGGGGTAGGAATTCAACCCAAAGTTGTTAGATACTAGAAATAACCAGATTTTTTCTCCATCTCAGTGTCTGATGGGCTATTCATATGGTTGATGGGAGAATATTAGCGTCTGAACTAGCTACACCCATATCTTATTTTTCTACATGTCTCTATAGTGGATTGTAATGGCTCCATTTCTTTGTCCTTCATCTTTTCAGCAATAGCATTATGGAATTACAACCTCTTGCTACATCTTGTGGGTACACTCTTGGGCTTATCGGCAGGAGCACCAATTTCTAGAGTGGAGGCATGCTCTGTAACACTGGAGCTAGGCCTCTATGAACTCAATCGAGCTAACCTTCTTGCTAGCTACATTGAAGTTACTCGCTTACTCATCTTCTCATTATAATTATCTCTCGAACTCACTCTATCTTAACTCAAAAAATTTATAAATTTACAATTAGCAATTATTTCCTACTCTATGTGATGATAGCAACAATCAATACTTGGAAAATCACATGCAGGAAATAGCGGAAATTTTTTGGTGTATGTATCATCATCGTTTGATTCCCAAATGCATGGAAATATGTAAATCATACTTCATGATTGCCAGTAGTTAAATCTTCACTTGCATTAAGATCAATTTGATCGTTCTTGCAAAAATCTAGCCATTAATTTGTGCTAGTTGCAAGACCAAATGGTTGTCACATGCCTTTTCATTTATTTTGAATATCCATTGGCGATCTTTTTTTGAGATGGTAAATCAGATGGCTTGCACTGAGTTGACCATTTTTGAATTCCATTTGTTCGTTGATTAATCACCTTCAGCCAATGGCATCAACCCATCTTAGATGGAAATTTCTCTATCAACAGGCTCTATCCATATCACAAACTATGTAGATTGATCCATGTGTTGAGATCTCACTGATCTCATAGTTTTTTATAATCCCCCAAATTTTCCTTGTGAGCCAATGAGGAATGATGAAGATTAACCTAGGTGTTTGATCAACACCGTTTATTCAATACTTGAAGTGGTGGGTATGGTAGTGGAGATTGGGCCCCATGATAGTACAAGGACATGCATCCTTATATCGTGCAACCCACACACCGTAACTTGCCGACATTTATTGCCCACGAGCTAGCGGGGTATGGTCCAGATCACTTCCCTTATGCATGGATCCCAAAATCTACACATATAGCAAGGTTGGAAATAATAAGGGTCCCATTAGGCCAACAAACTTTAACCCTTAAGCACAAATGACTTACGTCTTAAGTCATTGGAAAATATTCATCACTCAGACTTAGGGAAAATTTGGAGTGAATGATAAAAGTTGTAACAGTTACTCTAAACCTAAGGGGCCAGTAAACAAGCGTGCACGGTGGCTTTAGGAATGACTTAACAAACTGGTGACTAGTAGAGTAGGTCATTGAAGCATTAGAATACTTGAGGAATTTACAAACAAAACCCAACTCAGACATGGGGACAAGGGTTTATGAAGTAGACAGGGTCTACAAGCAGCTTAAAAATAGGAAAATTTTAGAAGCTCTGTCAGTGGCTCTTGCTTGGGGACATATACCCCCCAGTGGGTATAGCGAGAATTTGAATCTCAGGTTGAAGTAGACTAGGGTAGAAGACCAAAACCTAGGATCTTACCTAGAGAAGGCAAGCAGACACAATAGAAAGCAAAGACACCAAACCAAATTATTTACACTATTTACAAAATACACATTGCATTTTACTTCCAGAAGGCGGAGGCCCCAAGCCCCCAAAATTCAAGGATAATTCTTTCCTCTATTGAAGACTTTGGATTGCTTTACTAGCAGTTGGTTTGTATGGACATTGTGTAATTCCAAGCCACTAGCACCATCACAGTTAGCATTGCCCATGACACTTGAAGTAGTATTGCGATATTTTTTTCTTCCTATCATAGATTCATCAAACCAGACTGAGAAAATGAAACTCTCATACTCCACACTGTCATCAAGTGTAAAATCACATTCCATTTTCTCAACAAATTTAAATGCCTCATAGACATTTTGGCTCATACCTAGCCAATCTTTTAAAAAATTAGTGAAAGAAAGAACATAATCAAGCATATCTTCAATCTGTTTGTTATAAGTGTTGTCTTCATGAGATGAAAGAAGTCCCATTATAAGGTCCATAAGAAAAGGAGTATTTGCAAAGAATTCCATTGCATCTTCATATTGACTTGTATCATTCCCTTGATCATCTATTCATGTGGAATAATCCTCACATGGATCAAATAGTGCCACAATATTTGCATACTCTACAAAATCATCAAATAATTCTCTCTCCAATAGAAAACAATGTTTTTTGAGTATCAATGTGTTCATCATGTGGAACATGAATAACTGATTCTTCAGTTATCTTTTCAAGTATAGAAAATGTCATCATAGGAAAGTCAATATAACCATCCACATTCTTTTGGATATCCCTGCTACATCCAAAACTGACAGCATATTCATGAACTTCTTTATCATGAGAGTCATTGTCACATTTAGATTCCAACAAATCTAAGGCATCCTCTTGATATTTATCAAGTAGAATTTATTGAATCACATGTTGATAGATTGTTTCATTAGTGTTCGTGTCTTCACATCCCCCATTCAGTTGGGGAATTAGCAAATTAGGGGTGACATTTTCAAAGGAAAAGTTGCCAACACTTATATCACCTTGAATCTTGTTTGTTTCATCCATGACACATCCAATAGTAATACTCCCTAGGTACTCATCAGGGCTATCTTCAAAAAGAGGATTGCTCCTATACCAATATGAATTGTCATTTGTAATGTTGCTATCCAATGTAGATTCATCAAATAAAGTATTTTTCCATACCTTCATGATAATTGGATGTATCTCATTTTTCTCATTTTCAGAATTCCAATAGTCTTTATGATCAATGCATTCAATATCGGTTTCATCACTTAAAGAATATAAAGAAACATTCTCCACATCCTCTTCATCATTTTCATTCACAATAATCAATCCACACTCAGAGAATTCTTCACAGGAAGAATTCTTGGCACTGCCTAAGAAACACACGCCCTTAAGGCTATTAACATATCCTCTACTAGAAGTAAGGGATTCCATCTCCACTTCAGAAGAATAATCATATTCGATTGAAGAGTGTCCAAATTCAACCTCATCACTTTGATCCCTCATTTGTGCCATATCATTGGAGCCAAGTTTATTCCCCTCATTGACTAGTGCATGATAAGTGCTGGCTAAATCAATTTGTGAGTTTTCGCACACTACCTCTTGTGTTTTCTCACATAATATGAAATACCAAGGAAGATAATTAGGTACTACCTCCTTGTTTTCACACTCTGTCTCTTCATCCTCATGACTACTTCATGCACTTTTTTCTATGACGCTTTTAAAATAACAACATTCAATAGTCAATTGCTCAGAATCTAATGCTTCTCTTTGATCTGTCAACCTTACCCTTTGATTTTCCTCACTACGACAATTATTGTCCACATTCTGGGAAACATCTAGGGGAATTTATGACCATTGTCAATTTCTTCCATAGTGTTTATCCAATCTACTACTTGATCTAGGCTTCGTGGCTTCTGATCCTTCGACCACTAACTTGATCCTGATATGTAAGCCTCACAAAACAAATTAATACACATTAAATCATTAGGGCTAAAGCTCTTGGGTATCTCCATCAAGGCATCCAAGAATCTTGAAAAAAAATCATAGGGTGATTCATTTACATGTCTTTTTATTTCATATCACTTCCTGACATAGAAAATCAATCATACCTTCCCACCCTTGGTTGATATAAGGTTGATGTTTTCTCATGTTTTACATCTCTTGGGAGTGAAGCAGATATAACGTTTATGAGCTCCCTTCCTTGGCAAACCTTTTTACCTTCTAATATGCTTGGTTCAATAACTTGGTTACTGCTAGAACTATTGCTAGAAATCATAGGTCTTCTCATGATCAAGTATTTAAAATTATTCTCGATGTTCATAGCCTTTTGATAAGATTGCTTCAAAGTGGCAGGTTCTTTATCTCTCAACAAAAACCTAATCTTACTATAAAATGCTCCTAAATATATGAGCAAACACTCTACATCATTTGGTCTCATATGCTCAGGGATTTCTCTTATAACCTTGGAAAATCTAAGGTTGAAAGCAAGGACCGATTCCTGTTTATCCTTAGAAATCTCCATCAAAATTCTTTCTTTCAAAACTTGGGTTTAACCTTTCATGAAATTGGTCCATGAAGGTCACCTTAAGTTCATTCCAATAGTCTATGGAGGAAATAGGTAGAAAGGATATCTATTCTCTTGCATCTCCTTTTATGGATTGAACAAATAACTTCATAACCACATCTTCATGATCTATTTCATAATCACCCATAACATCAAATAATTATTGTAAATGCTTTCTTACTAATTCTGACTCATCACCTGTGAGTTTTGGTAGTTTTTCCCCGACCTTGGGTGGTACCATATTTGGGTAACCACAAATATTGTCAAATTTGATAGCCTTGTACCTATCAGTAGTGAAGTTGCCTTGGTGAGACAATGGCTATTCATCTTGGATACTATTTTCCATATCTATATCAGATGGAATGAATTGACAACTTACTTTTAATTCTAGAAAAGGAATTGAGAATATACCTGACAATTATGACACATTACTTCAATCCCTTTTACAAATTTGATCCTAAGGCTTTGGCATATGTATTTCTTACAAATTTTGTCTAACATCTAATAGTTTAACATGTTTTCATCATAACATGGGAATATAGCTTATACAAAAAAGCATGCTAAAATATTACTATCATTCCCTCATCTAGTGCTAATTTACTTATTAGGGAATCATTTGCATCTCAGGTATGGGAAATTTCATCTTGATTTATCAATAATTTGATCCCATTCCTTCAAATTTCATGAAAATTCCTGGTAATTTGCAGCGAGTAACTATCCTTTGCCTTTTAAGTTACTGATTCAGTCAAGTTTTTATACAAGTATTACACGTTCTAGGCTATCTTCCACAACAAAATCATACTTGGATCCTTTAATCTTTGCTACATCCAATTATTTACTTGGTTCTTTAGATTCACTTTAACCTTTGACTTTTCATTTTGTATCTACATTTGGAGAAGGAGAATTCCCCAATAGAGTCACCATTTTATTGGTGTTTTCCAATGCACCTAAGGAATCTCTAAGAAATATCCAATTCCTATGTTCAAGAACCTCACAATGAATGGCCAACTTACAAGATTCAGTGGAAAACTGAGATCTTCTACACTTTAGGCTTTGTAGGACCAAGGAGGTTATTCCTATTGTGTTCATTTTGACTCAAACTTCATAGAACACATCATTTTCATAGATCAATTCTAATGAAGGGTAATTTTGCATGAATTACTATGAGAGTAGCTTATCTTTAAGTAAACTATTAACCATTCATTAAAATGAGATCATCCCCAAGATTATTGACACATACATGCCTTAAGATTAAGAAATTTAAAATGACTTTGCATTTTAATTTCAAGTCAGTCACTAGATTGACAATTGATATATTCTTTATGTGAATATTTGGAAATAGACCAGTGCCTTGTTACATAGGGCATCAAAGTCACATACATAAAGATCAGTAATACATGAATGATTTTAAATCTAATGAATTGGACTACTCTCACAACAAATTTTCATTATGGATCTCACAATTTCTAATACATGACTTCTTACCAAATCCTTTGTAAATAAATGCAAATTTATGACCCCATTTAAGCATTTTAATTGATTACTTGAATGAAAGCATAAATAGAGACACACATTCAAACAAATATTTGAATACAAATGAAGACATCATTGACATTTCATTCAAAATTCACACAAATCTACATTAGGAGAGCACATGTATCAGGATTATACGTGTTTTTTCTATATCAGTCACTTCTGTAAAACTATTTAAAATAATTACATATGTTCATTAGAGCTCAAAAAAATTTATTTTCTCTATTCACTTTCTTTCATGTATGCCTAATATTCTACCCAGATAAGCACCTGATTCAAAACTTCATCACCCTTCCTGCAAATGAGCCATGAATTCCCTTTTATAGATTAAGGGAGCAAACAAGCTACTGGATCAAATGCAATTTCAATACAAAATTTCATTTTGTCTTTAATTTCACCTACATTTCAAAATTCCCCATGTACTAATTCTTCAAGAACACATTAAAAATGGGGAAAGGAAGTCTGCAACCGCCATTAAAAGGGAAATGTAAAGTACCACCAAAATTCCCTTTGTCATCAAGTATGCAACAAACCATATATCCACATCATCATGAAGGTACTTAGTCAGCATTAGACCCACAAACTAATAGCCACGTACGCTGAAGAAAATAGGAACTATCACTATAATTTATCAAAACCAAAATTCTCCATCTGACATGGCATCTTCTTATCGACTAGCCACCTTACTCTTACCAGGACCCACACCATGATACACGTGCTCACTTCGCGTCATTACAAGGGAGTGAGCAGAAACCTCAATGCCTTCCTTGTGATTTTCCTTTTACACCACAATGCCATCTTGTCCAGTCAGAGTCCTAACAACCAGTGGAGGGACAAAAAATATCTCTTCACTAGGTGCAGGAATTAGATCAAAAGTTGTGAGATATCGGTGATGACTAGAGTCAGTCTTCGTCTCACTATCTAATAGGCTATCCATGAGTTTGATGGGTGAATGTTGGCGTTTGAAGGAGCCACACCCAAATCTTATTTTTTTGGCTATCCTAGTAGCAGATTACAAGGGATCCCTACCTTTGTCCACCATCTTTTTAGCAACAATATTTTGGAATTGCAACCTCCTACTGCATCTTCTGGGTACACTCTTGGGCTTATCAACATGAGCACCAATTTTTATAGTTGAGGCATGCTCAAGAACACTAGAACCAGGCGTCTACGAACTCAATCAAGCCAACCTTCTTGCTAGCTTCACAAAAGTTACTAGCTTAGTCATCTTCTCAGTATGATGATCTCCCAGACTCACTCTATCTCAATTCAAAAAAATTCAAACTACAATTAGTAGTTATCTCTTGCTATATTTATCCTATGATGTTATGACAACAATAATCAATACTTGGAAAATCACACACATGAAATAGCCACAATTTTTTGGCATATGTATCATAATCATTTGATTCCCAAATGCATGGAAATCTATAAATCATACTTCATGATTGCAAGCAATTAAATCTTCACATGCATGAAGATCAATTTGATCATTCCTATAGAAAGTTGGTCATTAATGTGTGTTGGTTGCAAGACCAAACAACTATCACGTTCTTGTTCATTTATTTTGAATATATGTCATTGATCTTCTATTGAGATGGTAGATCAGATGGCTTGCACCGAGTTGACCATCTTTAAATTCCAGCTATTCACTAATTAATCACCTTCATCCAATTGTGTCAACCCACCTTGGATGCTAATTTCTCTATCAGTGGGCTCTATCCATATCACAAACTACATAGACCAATCCATGTGTCGAGATCTCGCTAATCTCGTAACTTTTAACAAGCCCCCAACTTTTCCTTAAGAGCCAGCAAGGAATGATAGAGATTAACCTGGGTGTTTTATCAGCACTATCTATTCAATGCTTCAAGTCTTGGGCATGGTAGTGGAGACTAGGCCCCACAATCGTACAAGGACATGCATCCTAATACCATGCACCCAACACACTATAACCTATCAGCATTTATCATGTGTGAACTAGCAGTGTATGGTCCAGATCGCTTCCCTTATGCACGGATCCAAAAATCTACACATACAACGAGGTCATAAAAAATAACGGGCCCATTAGCCTGATGAAATTTAACCCTTAAGGAAAAATGAATTAAGTCTTAAGTCATTGGAAAATATTCATCTCTCAGACTTAGGGAAAATTTGGAGCGAATGATAAAAGGGTTGACTGGTACTCTAAACTAAAGGGGAAAGTAAATGAATGTGCGCTGTGGCTTTATGAAAGACTTAAAACAAACTGGCAACTGGTAGAGTAGGTCAACAAAGCATTAGAATACTTGAGGACTTTACAAAAAAAACCCTACTCACACATGGGGATAAGGGTTTATGAAGGAAGCAGGGTCTACAAGTAGCTTAAAAATAGGAAAATTTTGGAAGCTCCATCAGGGTACAAGGTAATTGACTCAGGGAGAAAGTTCCCAGACAAAGGAAAAAAGGGAAGAATCAAACATATATACTCAGGCTAAATTTGATACACTTTCTACAGTATTAAAGAAAAGGCATGTTAATTGAATGGTTTGGATGAGAAAGTTTTGGGGAACTCATTAAAGAGTTGTGCTACAATTCAGGAGCACAAAAGGATCAGTCACAAAATTCAAGAAAAAGTCTAGGAAATACAAAAGAGAGATACTTCTGACAATGGATTTGTCACTGCTACCAAGGAAATCATGAGAAAGCACAAGGGTTACTATGAGGAGCTTTAGGGAGATGCAAAGGGATTTTCTAATGCTACAAAGGAAGGGTTGGCTGCACTGTTCAGAAATGATGGAATATTAAAAGACAGGACCAAATGGATTGAAGAATGGAGGTTGATATTACATCAAGTACTGGAAGTGACCACAAGCAAGGACTCAATGTTGGATGAGGCATGTGAGTAGATGGAAAAGATGGTGATCATGGAGATAGCATCTAGGAACGCATTAGAAGATACTGACACCCATTCAAGACAAGATTATTTGGATCATTTGACAAAATTCCATTTATGGCTAACTAGAGCCTAATTAATTATGTTTGATTGTTGTCAAACTCAAAAGATGTTTATGAAGGGCCATTTCCTCTTTAAATTATTGATATATATATTGGAAATATAGTGATAGGATGGTAAGAGCGCATGGGGATGAAATAGGAGATATAATAGAAGCATTTCAAAATGTTAGTCATATAAGTTATACTAAATGGACCTTGATGCAGGTATAAATTTTGGCTGAAATCAATGAAAGATCTTTAAATTTTGTGTGGTACAATAGTATTATCTATTGTTTGTTGATTTGAAGCAATTACTTAACTATCTCCATATTTCTACTTCTATGTTATTTGGAGTTGTATATCCAAGTTGATGTTTTAATTCCATCAAAACACATTTGTTGTTGTTGTGTGGTCAAATTAATTAGTTTTTGTTAAAGAATTAAATCCTTTTATTTTACTATAGTAACTTTGGGGTAACAATTGTATTAATAAAGAAGAGTTGGGTAGTTGATACGATTATCATGTTATCTCCAAATTGATGCTATCCTGTTATTCAATTTAAGGTTAAACTTACTTGTCAATACACATTTGTTGATATTGTGTGATTCTATTGATTGGTTCCTTCAAAGAGGGATTAAAAATCCTTTTAAGAGATCACAGTAGATTGGTAGGGTCAATTGGATTAGTAAGAAGAGCATGTTAGTCACATCCTTGCATGTTTGTACAAAGTTCAAAAAAATTAAAGTGCCAAGCAATCAGAGTTAAAACTAGAATCTACCACCAGTTATAGAACTACATTGACTCTGCACACCCAATATAGCACTAGTTCATCTCATTCATACATTACTTATTCAATTTCACATCAAAAAATACCAGTCATCACAATAGAAGTATATTATTTAGTAAGATTTCATCTATCCTACACCATTTTCCACCATGGATAGATTATCCAATTCAACCAAAGCATACATTCTTCTAATCTGGCTCATTATACAGATATACCCGCCTAGGTTAATAGATCCTGAAGTATAGGGAGTTATCAAACATATTAATTAACTTCATTCATTAGTTCAAGAATGTTTCAAATTTGATCATAGAGCTTGGCATCCTATTAGGGTTTCCAACTTGCATTTTCAAGATCCAACCGATTAGCGACTCCGTTGGGGAATGCCAAATTTGAATCCAGACCTTCATCATAGAGTCAATACCTTACATAAGACTCCACTGGGAACAATAAAATATAAACTTTCATACTTTTCTTAAAAGTGAGTGGTGACTCTGAAATAAAAAAGTGCATGACTAGGAAGTATAACTACACATCAATAAAGACAAACCCTAGAAGTAAGAGTATTATGGAATCCTACGAGATGAATGGTAGGATATCTCTACATCAGGACAGCCCAAAGAAGAACAATGGTAGGTGGACAGATAAGCATGGGTCCCCCCTTCAAGGACTGGTACAAATAAAAGCAGAGGTAAAGCAGCAGATATAACTAATGAAGATAGGGAGAACTCAACAGATCAATTCCTTACAATGAATAATAGTTTCACTCCATTGTATGGATCAAAACCCCATGGTGATGACTTGAATAGAGACCCTCATACTCCTTTTGAACAAGAAAATACTAGTCTTCCTCTTTTTAGATGGAATGATGACCCTAAGAAAGTAGAGGAATTCAAAGCCTGAATGGATGCAAAACATGAGTGAATACAGAAGGAGTATGACTATAAGATGTCATTACAACAAGGAGATTAATTTCAGTAGGGAATCATAGATCATTCTGCTCTTGTTATAAATTTTTAGGAGATGACTACCCAAGAAGTAGAAGGATATGTGACATGGAAGGAGGAGGACCTGAAGAAGAAGAAATAGTTAATAAAATAGAGTCAATATCTAGCTCAACAAATATCTTAATTGAATGTCAAAGCAACAAAGCCACCAAAATACATTCCTCCCCATAAACAAGGGGGTAACATCAATATGCAGAGCCCACCTCAGAGTATAGGTGCTCCAGGTATTTCAAATGTACCTCACAGCACAATTGGGAAACAAAAGAAGAATGTGCAATTCAATGTACCCCTGCAAAATGCACCATCACAAAACATTAGAAACATCCCACACACTTACCCTCGCCAGGACAACACTATATTCTATAACATCAAAATGCACATCCTCAACAACATATCCCACAAAATGTCTATCGACAACCTCACTATGGATATCAATACAAGCCCAATCCACCACCAATGCATTTACATCAACAAAACCCCATGAGCACATGTAGGAAATTTGATCTGACATGACACCAATTATATCCATACCTAATGGACAACATTTGGAGAAATATGGTTCCCAAATTCAATGGGAATAATGTGATGTCAGCTTAAGAAAATATCACAAATTTTAATGCTTTTGTACAAGATATTTCTATGGTGTACGAGGATGTAAACATGAGATTATTCATCATGTCAATAATTGAAGAAGCAAGGGATTGGTTCAATAGTTTTCTTGATGCTTCAATTGATTCTATAGTAGATTTTCACAATCAATTTCTTGAGCAATATGGGAATCAGTGTGCCCCTAATTTTACCCTTCATGAGCTACTCAATATTCAGAAGTATCAAAATGAGTCATTTTATGAATTCAACCAAAGTTTCTCCAAATTGTATAATAAAATACCACAAGGATCCAAGCTCATTGATCATGCAGCTTTGAGTATTTATTTGAAAGTATTTGATCCAAAAAAGGGCTATGAACTTAGAAACAGGTGTCCTAGGAGTTTAGCTGAAGCAAAAAGACAACATTGACAATCGAAAATAATAGAAAAGCTGTAGGGATGATTGACAAAAGGGATAACCTCATAATTCCACAAAACTTTAACAACTCTGAGAGTAGAGAGGAGAATTCATACAAAAATGAAAGACCAAAGTTGCATGACATGCCATACAACACAATCTAGAAGGATGGAAAAACTATAACTGACAAGCCTAAGTATAAGGAAACTCCCAAACCTTTAAAGAAGAAGGGGGCTTACATTGTCAATAATAGCCCCCAGTGTCAAGTTTGTAATTTACCCCTCTCAGGATCATTGTGTTGTATCATAGTCAATACAAGAAGAAGACTTTCCATATGATAATGAAGGAGAAGATGCTACAATATATTTGACTTCACATACCCTACATCCGATTGAGCAAGAGTATTCATCCTCAGGGGACAAAGCTTATGTGTATGATGTAAATAATTAGAGATACAATATTCACATGGCCGAACAACAAGTTTTCTTTGATCAGGAGGATGAAAGCAATGATGAGTCACAATAAACTAATACACCGTCTATACCAAATAAGTATAGATTAAGGAGGCCAACTAAGGAAGAGATCAAAAGGTTAACCATTGCTATAGTAGACCAAGCATAAAGAAATTATAGGCTAAGAAGCAGAATAAAAAATGTAAATGATGGCACTCCAAGGGGATTGGTTGTGAAAGATAAGGAGAAAACACAAGGAAAACTCAAGAAGGTGGAGATAAAAGAATCTAATAGCAAGGAGCTAAAGCATGTTCCTAAAAAAGGAGATTGGGAATTTTACAAAAATAACCAGAAGAAAGATGAGACAAATAAAGGAGAGGGGAGAATGTAAATCAGAACCATTGGAGCAAAAGAAAATTGCCAAAGCAGAAAATGCTTCTTCATTTAATTTTACGCAAGCATTATCTCAGGTAAAGATGTTTGTGCCACTCCTAGAAATGATGAAAATAAAAGAATATAGAGATAGTGTTATGTAGCTGATATCCAATGGAGCAAGCAAAAGCACAAATGTGGAAATCAAAGAAATTGTCAAGAACAATAATAGCAAGCAAGGAGAGGTAAAAGTACTTGAATTTTGTCTCAATGAAACACAGATGAATCCTCCACAAGTTGACCTGTTCTTTACCACTTTTCTCATAAACAACAAGATGGTGAGAAATTGTATGATTGATTTAGGGGTAGCCATTAATATCATGCTAGTAGGTGTCATGAAGCAGCTTGGCATGTGAGTAGACACTAGTGGTGGAAAGTGTTATGCTATGGATAGTAGGCTTGTCCCAGTAGTGGGAATCATGAAGGATGTAGAAGTGAAGTTGGTTGCTTATCCGCAAGTAGTATACAAGATTGATATAATTGTAATAGATACACCCCCTCAGTTTGGGATGCTCCTATCAAGACAATGGATTTCCACGACTAGAGGAAATGTGCAATTTGATTTGTCCTATGCCATAATACCAATAAATGGTGAAGAGGTGAAGTTATTTAGATATCAAAGAGTGAACTAGATTGTGGAATATGTTGATCAAAAATAGATAAATTGATTTTGTGATGTGGACTTGAGAAGTTTCAGAATAGAACTTTCACAACCTGAATTGCTAAATACTGATCCAATTGATAAAGATGTCTCCAAAAATTAGCATGGTGTGTGGAAAATGTGTTTTGATGGAGCATGTAGTAGAGAAGGTAATGGAGCAAGAGTATTTTTTATCTCACCTGAAGGTACTACATTCAAATATTCATTCTTTCTGATATTTGATTGTACAAATAACATATGTAGCAAAGTATGAGGCTCTATTGATTGGACTGGACATGGCTATCAAGCAAAATTAAAGTTATTGACTGTTATTGGGGATTTTGAATTGATCATCTCACAAGTAAGATCAAAATATGCTACAAAAACCAAAAGGATAAAGTAATACAGAAATTTTGTATGGGATACAATTGAACTGTTTGATGCTTTTTCAATTGAATGGGTAGATAGGTCCAAGAATCTAATGGTAGACTTCTTGGAAAATGTATCCTTTAAAAGAGATGATATCACCCTAGCAGGAATTTCATAGGTTAAACTCAAGACAAGAACTTCAATCCCTGATAATATTTATAGTTGACAAGTTTTCAATGATGATACTAATCTAATCAAATTCCTACATTGTATTGATTAGTATAAAGCACAAGAGATTGATTTTAATTCATTCATGGAAGAAGTGGATGGGAAACAAACTATGTTTGGAAAGGAGGTCATTCAGCTTAAAATGAATAAGATTCCTAAGGGATTGGTAGCATTAAAGAGAGTGTTTGATGCAAATGATTGAGCCCTCATGAAGAAAACACCAGTCAAAAGGGAGGATGTTGAAGAGATTAACCTTGGAACTGAACTTGCCCCTAAAAGAGTGTACATTTAGAGGAAGATAAGCCCAACAATCAAGAGGATGTTGATTGCATTATTAAGGAAGTACAATCATGTCTTTTCCTAGTCTTATGATGATCTTAAAGCATATAGAGAATATTTGTTCCAACATGAGATCCCATTGAAACTAGATGCCAAACCTTTTAGACAAAAACAAAGGCCTATAAATCCTACTTTGGAACCTAAAATGTATGAAAAAATTATGAAGTTTAGGGAAGGAGGTATCAATAAACCTATTAGGAATTCATCTTGGGTTTTTAATTTGGTACCTATTAGGAAGAAAAATGGAGATATAAGGCTCTGTGTAGACTTCATAAATCTGAATGTGTCTTCTCTTAAAGATAACTACCCACTCCCAAATATGGAGGCCATGTTGCAGAGAGTCACTAGATGTGAGATGCTATTTATGATTGATGAATTTTTAGGCTATAACTAGGTGAAATTCAAGAAGTTAGAGCAATACAAAATAACCTTTACTACACCATGGGGAACATATGTATATGTTAGGATGCCCTTTGGACTAACAAATGTTGGGGCAACTTTCTAGAGAGCTATGGATGTTGTGTTTGTTGATTTGATCAATGTAATAATGGTGCTGTACCAAGATGACTTGACTGCATACTCAAAGAAGGCAGAACACCATGTTGATCACCTGGAGAATATTTTCATCAAAGCTATTGAGTATGGTATTTCTTTAAACCCTAAAAAATGTCATTTTGTAGTAATAGAAGGGAAGTTATTAGGGAATATACTATCTAAAGAGGGTGTGAGGATTGATCCAGAGAGGGTGGAAGCCATTGAAAAAATTCCTATTCCTAAGATAGGTAAAGCTATCTAGTCCTTCTTTGGGAAGATCAGCTCTGTGAGAAGATTAGTCTCAAACTTTGCTGAAATAGTGATACCAATATAAAGAATGTTGAAAAGGGGTGCAAAAATTGATTGGAAAGCTTAAGCTTCAGATGCATTCATATCTATAAAGAGAGAAATAAAATAAGCCCCAGTATTGAAGTCTCCTGATTTCAATAAGCCCTTTTAGATCTTTTCATTTGCCTCATTTCACACTATTACAGTAGTCATGTTACAGAAGAATGATGAAGGACATGAGCATCCCATTTATTTCTTTAGTAAATCTCTTCAAAATGTAGAGTTAAAATATGATATTGTGGAGAAACATTCCTATGCATTAGTAAAGGCTATCAAAGCATTTAGAACATATTTGGTAGGAGAAAAAGTGATAGCCTATGTGCCCAATGTTGCGGTGAAAGATGTATTTGTGCAATTAGAACTTTATGGCTGTAGATGTAGATGGATAAATAGTATCCAAGAATTTAGCATTGAGTTTGAAATCACCAAGCTGGTGAAAGGACATGGACTAGCCAAATTGATGGAGAAGAAAAATATAGAAGCTACTCAAGTATACAACCTGAATGATGAAGAAAATATGGTTTCTAGTATTGAACACACACCATGGTATACTAACATTGTGTATTATCTCAAGCACATTAAATTCCCTAAAGGACTTAGTGATAACAAGAAGAGGAAACTTAAGTTTCATTCTTCAAGATATGTATTCATGAAAGGGGACCTTTATTGGGAGAATAGGGATGGTGTTCTACTATTATGCTTGGATGAAGATCAAGCCAGACATTTCCTCAAGGAAATGCATGAAGGGATGTGTGGAGGACATTTTTCAGCAAAAACCATGGCACATAAGGTGTTAAGGGTGGGCTACTATTGTTCTAGATTTTTCAATGATGTTTATAATTCCTCTAGAAAATGTGAAGCATGTTAGAAGTTTTCTAGGAAGCTAAAATATCAAGGGGAATTACCTTTGAAACCTCTATAGGTTGAAGCTCCATTCCACAAATATGAAATTCATTTCATAGGAGAGACTGTAAAAAAATTCTAGTGGAGATCCTAGATGGATATTAGTACCCACAAACTATTTTACTAAATTGGTGGAGGTTGTGTCAACTAAACAAGCATCTAGTAAAGTAGTAACAAATTATTATTAGATAATATATCACTAGGTTTGGAGTACCCACAAGGATCAAAACCAATAATGGGATGTGATTTAGATAAGATGAATTCAAGGGGTTCTATCAATCTTATGGAATAGTAGTATCCTACTCTTCCCCATATCATCCACAGGAAAATGGGAAAGTTGACTCCAATAAAAAAAGCATTTTGAAGATCATAAAGAGAATGTTGGATAATAATACAAAGGCCTAGGATTCTGAGTTGAGACTAGCTTTGTGGGAAGATAGAAGGGTATGTGTAGGATCATGATGTGCCAAAAAGTTGCGATATGATGGGTATGTGTAGGGTATGTGGCAAACAACTTTTTTTAACCCAAAATTGATGAAACAAAAAGGGTTTCTAAAGGAGATTATCAACTTTCAACCAGTATAAATTATGCTTTACTTTGAATTTAATAAATAATTACTATTGATTTTCTATTTTAATTACAACTAAAGTCTTGATTGATAGGCTGATTGAAAAACATCCATAGCTTTCAAACGGTATCACATTTTTTGAATCCAAAACATGTGTCACATTCTATGCTTTTCATACTATAGGATCAAAAAAAAAATTAATTTCATGAAGTTTTAGACCAAGTTAAGGTGGTTAGACATATGAGTTTTTTTATTTTTTAAAGTTGTAATAAAAAATCATAATTAATCATTTACTTGGAAAAAAATTACAAAAATGCATCACATCGGGACATGAATCTAGTTTATATCTAAAACTTGTAAAAAAATATTATCATTTTATTGTGGTTAGGGTGGTTAGAGAGACACCTACCTTTTACCTAAAATTTAAGTACTACTGCATTGAAATTTCAAATTTTCACCAAATAGATTTTTTTTTAATTAAACCTAGTAGTTTAGAAGTAACATTCAATTTGATAGAGATGCTATTCTTACATATTTTTGAAATAATATAGATAATTTATTCAAATTTTTACATCAAGTTGCCTAACTCTAATTTTTCTGAATTTCATCGCCACTTAAGGGCCTATTTTTTCCATGTTGATTCTGTACATACCCATAATTACTGTAAATAATACCATTAGAAAGTCACCTTTTGAGCTTGTCTATGGGACTAAAGCTAGGCTTCCTTTACACAATTTACTATTAGTTTGTAAGTTTATCTTGCAAGAAGATCTAGACATTCCCGAGTCTATGGAAGAAAGAATAGAAGAATTAATGGAACTTGAAGAGGTTAGGAATGAGGCTCAACAAAAAAACATGAAGAATCAATTGGAGATGAAATACCTCTATGATAAAAAGGAAAAAAGTAGGAAATTTGAGATAAATGACATAGTTCTCATGTGGAATACAAGGATTCAAGACAAATGAAAGCATGGAAAATTTGAGGCTTTATGGTTAGGACCATTTGTCATTATTGGAAAAGCTGGTGAAGACTTGTATTATCTTTAGAACATGTCAGGAGAAGAGTAGGAATTGTTAGTGGATGGAAAATTCCTGAAGTACTTCTTTTCTTAAATTTTCCATGCACAGTAGTCTAGGGGAAGGTCAAGGATTTCCAGTGCATGGAAAATTCTTAAACAACCTTCTTAAAAAAAAAAAATTCCATGCACAGTAGTGTAGTACTTCATATCATCTCCATCTCCTACCATTCTTGAATTTCCTCCATTTCCATTCATCATAAGGAACTTGGCCTGCTCTCCTAGGGACATGGATTCTTCCTATACCCACAAGGTGTATACATCCCTAGACAGAGCCACTGTTGGAACTATAAAAATATTGTATTTTTCTAGCCTTTACTCATGTTCCCCAACAAGTTCCCACATCATAATTTCATAAGTAGTACAAATTGCTAATATTTGTGTGACAAGATCCATCAATGTTCACGAATAATCCCAACAATTTATCCTTTGATACATTAGGATTCCTCTAGACATCATTGAGCAAGAGTTTCAAACTACTGGTCTATATTGGAAAGATCAGGGAAAGTCTTTTTGATCAATAGATCGTAGCCTCTCAACATGAGCATCTTCTACATATCGACAAGAAGTGAATCGAGTTACATTGATGAGAGGTCATGGAGAATGCATAATCAGTAAGACAATTCTTTTCATCTTACCAATGAAAGTCATCGGCAAGAACAAAGCAGTTAGAGAAAATTTTCCAAGTCAAGTCGAGCCCTTAACTCACAGTAATGGAAATTACATCAGCGAGACACACATTTTCTTTCATCGATAGGACAAAAGAACAACTATGAGGAAGACTTGTACAATTAGAATGAATCACACAAATCTCGCTAACCATATTGGTTACACCAATAATGAAAATTTTGGGAGGAGTCTTGTTGATCAATCCAGACAAAGTGAAGTGGTAGAAAGACATATCAGAGAGATCAAATGACATCAGAGGAATGTTTCATTCTCTTAGTGATGGTTTTTTTCATTCCAATGATAATACAAAGGGATCAATATTCTTTGGAGTGACATTGGACGATGATGGAAAAAGGGCTTGTAATGATCCAGAAAAATTTTAAATTAGGGTAACTTCACAACGATCTCCTTGAAGTAGTACATGTTGGAAAACAAGAAAGGGGTTATTCGCATAGCATTAGTGGAAGAATCACTTTGTCTTCCCAACCAAGGAGAATAAATCAAAGGTCATTCCTCATGAAAAACACATCTAGTTATGTCTTGGTGATCAAATAAAACAAGGGTGGTGCCAAGATGATACACAGATCGACCAAGAACCAAAGGAGTCTCATTGATATGATCTTGTCATTCTAACATTTTAAAATTCAAAAAAACAACTACATTCACTCACAGAGGAAGACATTAATGGCCACACAAATGTGCATTATGTAAATTTTTTTGATTGAAAGAAGAATAATCAAAAGGGATTTTTTAGAATTCATAGTGAGAAGGACAGAAGATCGGATAGAAGCCAAAATTTCACTACACACAAAGATTCACAAGTAAGTTCACAAAGTCTCTTTGTAGTTCAAATTCCAATTCTATTATATTATATTGAAAGATGGAGAGTTCAAGCTCTTAGTAGATAAAGGGTAGAAAACAACAAGGTTAAAGTAGTTGGCTGAAAGGTAAAAAATAGAGAATTGAAACTGGTGAGGAACCTAAAACAAAGGAGAGGAAACTATACCAAGATCTCATTGACAAATTGTCGAGTTCAGGTTGAAATGTCAGAAGGTTCACACAGTTAAGGGCTAATGTTGAGAGGTTAGAAGATAAATGTACACATGTGGGTGATCTATGGACTCCTATTAGGGGATATGAACTTTTTTATTTTCCATTATGGTTGAATAAATAGGTTTGAACTTGTATGCAATCCATGGATTTTCAATTTAGGAAAGCTTGTCATCCCTAATGTATTCGTTAATATTAACCTTATAAAACTCCTAGAAAAACAATATAACTTTGGTTTGAAAGCCATATGTGACTTGCAAGGAAAGCCCTTTGTACATTTTTCAAAAAATGCTCTTTTTGAAGTGTTCAACCTAGATAACACATGTGACAAGCCCATAATACATGAGGATTTAGAGAAAGAGTACTGGAGGATGGAAACTACTTATAAAGGCTAGATATTTTCACTACATAGACCCAAAAATTATGGGAATTTAGTACCACTCAAAGATGGGGATGGACCTCCTTTCCATGTTGATTTATTTGAGCCATACATTAAATATACCTACTTCTTAGTAGGGAAAGTAATTGGAACTGAGGTCTCTGAGTTCATGTCTATAAGGCTGATGGTAATTACTATAGATGTACAATGTCACAATCCAAGGCCTTTTGATTATACCATGCATATTTGCAAGGAGATTGATTCGTCATTAACAACCATCAAGAATGGTGCTCCTATAATGTATTTCAAACATTACTCCCTTTCCATGCATATGGAATTGTACTATGGGCAGGAGTTAGGGTTGTGGCCAAAAGAATTAAGAATAACACAGTATGACAAGGAAGGTTAGCCACTTCCAATGTAGTTGTGGAATGCCATATGGGATTGTAGATTTGTGAATTCTTGTTATGTGCATTTTGAGGAGAATTTTTTCAAAATATTGTATATATTTTTCAATCATACATGTAACCATTCTTTAACTAATGAAATTAAGATATTTCTGAGGCCAAAATATTTCAATGGATCAACAACTGCTGCTCACAATCGGGGTGATTGGTACTGTTATGTTGATGCCACAATGATTAGGGTGCATGGATTTGAAGGAACACATTTCCTTCTCCCAAAAATAGTAATGGATAGAATTACATATTTGGAAATTATTAGACAATTGGATTACTCTACTATTATGAATTTGAGTTCTTTTGAGAAACAATCATTTATGCCAAGTACACTATGTTTTGGAGATTTCACTATCTTGTCTAAGGAGGGGTATGATTTGATTTTAAATAAATTATATTAGTTCAATTTGAAGAAAGCAACACCAAGAAAATGGTTTGAGCCTGAAGGTTACATTGATTTTTCTTGAAAGAAGGTAAGCTTCGGTGGATATGCTCATATACCTTACCCACATGAGGACATAATCAGAAATATGGAAGAGGGGGAGGCATGACTAGCCATTGATGAATATAATAGGAAGGTGGAGCAACAAATGAGGGAAATTGAAGAGGAAAATATATTATCTTCTAGTGATGAAGAACCCTCTGGTGAAAAAGAACCTCATTATCAAATGAACAATATTTCAAAACTAAGAATAGAAGAATAGCAATATCTAAACAAAGAGAATGAGGTTGAGGAAGTGTTTGATGTAGATTCAAGGTAATTAGCATATAGGTATTTTTTTTATGATGATGAGTTTATCAATTCTTCTAAAGTTAGGTCATTTTTGTATAAGCAAAATGGGAAAGCAATCAAGGAGTTTGTTGTAGATATTACTCCCAGCAATGTGGCAAAACTACTGAAGACCTTGAAGTTAGATGTAGAGAATGAAGGGAAACACATGACTCCAGAAAAGGGAAGGAGGTTGTTAGAATAATTTGTTGTTATGATATTCCCTAGCTTGGATTTGAATTCAACTCTTTTCTTTGACTATTTTTTACATAATAATGGTACAACACACAAGTTAATCCTGGAAGGAGTTACATAAGTGTACAAAGGGTCATAGTACAACCATGATGAAAATTCTCTCATGATTTGGGCTTTGTATCCTCCACACAAGAAATTTGTGATAATTGACACAGAAAAGGCATTTGGCCATGTGATGAAATTAAAGGTTGGAGAAGTTGACCCAGTTCTAACTGTTGATATTGGCATCAATGTTGCCAAATTGAATAAAGCACAAATTCAAATGTTGATGAAAGAAAGGGATATGTATTAAATGAGTAATGAGAAGATTCTTAAGGAGAATGATTTTCTAAAAGAAATGGTCAAGGGTACAAGGTTAATTACTTAGGGAGAAAGTTCCTAGACAAAGAACAAAAGGGAAGAATTAGACATATATGCTCAGACCAAATTTGATACACTTTCTGCAGTATTCAAGGAAAGGAATGCTAATTTAATGGTTTGGATGAGCAAGTTATGGGGAACTCATTGAAAGAATTGTGCTACAATTCAGGAGCACAAAAGGATCAGTGACAAAATTCAAGAAAAAATCAAAGAAATACAAAAGAGAGATAATTCTAACAATGGAGTTGTCACTGCTGCCAAGGAAATGATAAGAAAGCACAAGGGTTACTATGAGGAGCTTCAGGGAGATACAAAGGGATTTTTTGATGCTACAAAGGAAGGGTTGGATGCACTATTCAAAAATGATGGAAAATTAAAAGAAAGGAATGAATGGATTGAAGAATGCAGGTTGATATTACATAAAGTACTAGAAGTGGCCACACGCAAGGACTCAACATTGGATGAGGCATGTGAGTAGATGGAAAATATGGTGATCATGGAGATAGAATCCAAAAATTCATTATAATATGTTGACACCCATTCAATACAAGATTATTTGGATCATTTGAAAAAGGTCCATTTATGGCTAAATAGAGCCTAATTAATTATGTTTGATTGTTGTTAAACTCAAAAGACATTTATGAAGGGGTGTGTCCTCTTTAAACTATTGATATATATGTTGGACATATAGTAATAGGATGGTAAGAGCACAGAGGGAGGAATTAGGAGATATAGTAGAAGCATTTTAAAATGTTATTCATATAAGTTATACTAAATGGACCTTGATGCATGTATAAATTTTGGTTGAAATCAATGAAAGATCTTTAAATTATGTGTGGTACAATAACAATATTGGTATCTATTGTTTGTTGATCTGAAGCAATTACTTAACTATCTCTATATTGCTACTTCTATGTTATTTGGAGTTGTATATCCAAGTTGATGCTTTAATTCCATCAAAACACATTTTTTGTTGTTGTGTTGTCAAATTAATTAGTTTTTGTTAAAGAATTAAATCCTTTTATTTGACTATAGTAACTTTGGGGTAAGAATTGGATCAATAAAGAAGAGTTAGGTAGTTGATATGATCATCATGCTATCTCCAAATTGATGCTATCTTGTTATTCAAGTTAAGGTTAAACTTATTTGTCAATACACATTTGTTGATATTGTGTGATTCTATTGATTGGTTCCTTCAAAGAGGGATTAAAAATCCTTTTAGGAGATCATAGTATCTTGGTAGGGTCAATTGGATTAGTACGAAGAGCCTGCTAGTCACATCCTTGCATGTTTGTACAAAGTATAGAAAAATTAAAGTGCCAAACAATCAGGGTTAAAACCAAAATCTGCCACCAATTATAGAACTACATTGACTCCACACACCCAATAGAGCACTGGTCCATCTCATTCGTACATTACTTATTCAATTTCACACCACAAATTACTAGTTGTCACATTAGAAGTAGATTAGTTAGTAGGCTTTCATCTATTCTACACCATTTTCCACCATGGATAGATTAGTCAATTCAGCCAAATCATACATTCTTCCAATTTGCTTCATTATAAAGGTATACCTACATAGGTTAGTAGAGCCTAAAGTGTAGGGAGTTATCAAACACATAAGTTAACTTTGTTTATTGGTTCAGGAATGTTGCAAATTTGATCATAGATCTTGGCAGATCCTATTAGGGTTTGCAACTTTCATTTTTGAGATCCAACAACAACCAAACCATCGATAGGATTTGATTCTTGTTGATTAGTATCCATAGGACTTTGTTGAATTATATATATGTTATCATCATCCATGTCAACATTCATCAAATTGATCTTTTTAATTTCACTAGCTTTGACAAATGAAATATTATGTTTTGGCATGTTGTTGGTAAATATTTCTAAGTTTTGGCTAGGAGGGGTAATGGACTTATTTCCTTGATCATTAACACATCCAACAGAAAGTTGATTGGAATCAATGAGGTCTTGCACAAGATGTTTAAGATTCTTGCAATGTTCTGTATCATGTCCATTTTGTCGATGATAATGGCAATAAGCATTTGATCTAAGTTTGGAGGTAAAGGCTTATTAGGATCGGGTGTTTTTATGGGAGGCAAGGTAATCATTTGTTGTTCTAAAAGTTGGGTCATTTTTTTATGAAGGGTATTGGGTAGGGGAGTGAATTGTCTTTTTGAGTCCCCATAGTTAAAGGGTATCGTGGCTTTTATAGTAGCTAGTTGGGCATTGTTATTTTTACTTGTTTTTTGAGGGGGATTAAGTTGAAGGAAGCCTTTATTATACTTTCTAAAAGGTTGGTAATTGTTTTTATTTGTGGACTTAGATTTCTCAGTTCGACTAGAAGTGGACTTTGCATCATGACTAGTACTAAATGAGTTTTGATAATCATGGAGGGTAGTACATAAGTGCATGAAGGATGGGAATTTCATCATGGTAAACTTGGTTTGTATATTACTTTGCAAATTCTCTATGAACATCTTTTCAAGGTGAGGGTCAGGAACCTTGACATCAATTTGGGAATAAAGTGATTGATAGCATGAGATAAAATCTATAATCTTTTCTTCTTCTTCTTACTTACATCTAATCAAATTGACCAAGGTGATCTTAGGAGTCATATAAACTTGGAAATGGTTGATAAATGCCTCAACAAGTTCATTGAATGAATCAATTGAGTTGTTCGATAATGAAGAAAAGCATTCTAAGGCAGTATCTTTCAAGGACCTAGGGAAAAGCTTAGCCAAGAGTTTATCATCAAGCAAAAATTCACTACACAAGGTAGTATAGGAAGAAACATGGTTAGAATGGTCACCCTTCACTCCATATTTCTTGAATCTAGGCACCTCTACTCCTTGTGGCATTGGTTTTGGAAACATCTCCAAGGACAATTGATTGATTTTGACATAATATGTAGGTGGGGCATTTTATTTTGGTTGATAGTGAAAATTTGTTTTTGAAGGGATGAAATGGTTTGCAAAAGTTAGTTTAAGAGAGGATTGTTGCTTGTATTATGAGATGGAGGTGAAAAAGGTGAAGGTGTGTATGTGTTTGAGGGATAAGTTAATGGAGTGCTTATAGGTAGTAAAGTGGTAGGAGATATGACAATGTCATGCCACAAAGGTAATAGTGATGCTAGTGGAAATACCCAAGGAAGGAATTTCATTACTATCCAGTTGCACTTTTGTTGTAACTTGAGGGTTGGTATAGGTAGGAATAGAGGCAATTGTTGTGGGAGGAGGAATTTGAATCCCCCCTTGGCTTGCGACATTTTTCATATGTATAGGACAAATAGTTTTTGAGTTAAGATGTGGTCCAAAAATCTAAATTATGGGTATGTGCAAGATCATGATGGGCCAAAAAGTGGCGATATGATGGGTATGTGTAGGGTATGTGGTTGATGACTCCTTTTTTTCCCAAAATTGATTAAATGAAAAGGGATTTTTAAGGATATTCTCATACTTTCACCAATATAAATTATTCTTTACTTTGAATTTCATAAATAATTATTATTCATTTTCTATTTGAATTACGACTAAAGTCTCGATTCATAGGCTGATTGAAAAACATCTATAGCTTTCAATGGTATAACATTTTTTGAATCCAAAACATGTGTCACATTCTATTCTTTGCATACTATAGGATTAAAAATAAATAAAAAATCATTAAGTTTTGACCAAATTAAGGCGGTCAAACATACGAGTTTTTATATTTTTTAAAGGTTGTAATAAAAAATTCATAATTAATTATTTACTTGGAAAAAATTATAAAAAAATATTCATCACATCAAAACATGAGTCCTCTACTTATATCTAAAATCTTATAAAAAAATATTATCATTTTATTGTGGTTAGGGTGGTCAAACAGACACCTACTTCTTATTTTTCCTTGAAATTTAAGTGCTACTGCATTGAAATTTCAAATTTTCACCAAATAGACTTTTTTATTTTAAAATAAATCTAGTATTTTAGAAACTAAATTCAATTTTCTACAGATTCTATTCTTACATATTTTTGAAATAATATAGATAACTTATTCAAATTTTTACATCAAGTTGCCTAACTTTGATTTTTCTAAATTTTTCACAACTTAAGGGCCTGATTTTTCCATGATGATCTTGCACATACCCTTATGTTACACATAAGCTCAGCTCCTTCAATATAAATCATGCAATGTATGCTATCTATGGTAGGGATATCAATGGTTGAAATGTTCTTAGTACTTATTTGATTTTGTAGGTTTGATAAATCTTCATGAATTATGATTATGTTTTCCTGCGGAATACTAGCAACCATTATTTCAACATGGGTCACACTACTTGAAGGAAATGAATTGTTAAGGTTATTGTCCATACCTAGTGAACTAGTGTTAATACTAGGAGTGAAAGAGCTAGACAACCCAAGATCCATGACGATTGTGCAATCGTGGGATGACATGAGTCTCAAACTTTGTCTCACTATAGTATTTTTAAAAGGACACCAACTAGAAATGCTCATGCAAGGGATACTAAATGCAAGATGAATGAAAATGTAATTTAAGCTAAATACAATGAAATGAATATAAAAAAAATTGTAAACAGAAATAGAAAGTTATCAGCAACAAACAAAAGCTCAAAAAAAATGATTTAAATTCTATAAAATACAGTTTAGAATCAACACTAGGACTAAATCACCCATTTGGAAGGTCTCGGTGGTTTTCAATTTTTTTTGAAAATATCAAGTGGTTTTATTATTTTTA
>VDFB02058242.1:151618714-151632078 GCA_007258455.2 Sequoia sempervirens
TCAATTTTGGGTTAAAAAAAAGTCATCAACCACATACCCTACACATACCCATCATATCACCACTTTTTGGCCCATCATGATCCTGCACATACCCATAATTCAGATTTTTGGACCACATCTTAACTCAAAAACTAGTTGTCCTTTACATATCAACAATGTCACAAGCCAAGAGGGGATTCAAATTCCTCCTCCCACAAAAATTGCCTCTATTCCTACCTATACCAACCCTCAAGTTACAACAATAGTGCAACTAGATAGTAATGAAATTTCTTCCTTGGGTATTTCTGCTAGCATCACTATTACCATTGTGGCATCACATGTCATATCTCCTACCACTTTACTACCTATAAGCATTCCATTAACTTGTCCCTCAAACATGTACACACCTTTACCTTTTTCACCTCCATCTCATAATACAAGCAATGATCCTCTCTTAAACCAACTTTTGCAAACCATTTCATCCGTTCAAAAACAAGTTTTCACTATCAACCAAAATCAAAATGGCCCACCTACATATTATGTCAAAATTAGTCCATTGTCCTTGGAGATATTGCAAACAACGATGCCACAAGGAGTAGAGGTGTCTAGATTCAAGAAATATGGAGGGAAGGGTGACCCTTCTAACCATGTTTTTTCCTATACTACCTTGTGTAGTGAATTTTTCCTTGATGATAAACTCTTGGCTAAGCTTTTCCCTAGGTCCTTGAAAGATACTACCTTAGAATGTTTTTCTTCATTATCAAACAACTCAATTCATTCATTCAATGGACATGTTGAGGAATTTATCAACCATTTCCAAGTTTATATGACTTCTAAGATGAACTTGGCCTATTTGATTAGATGTAAGTAAAAAGAAGAAGAAAAGATTATAGATTTTATCTCATGCTTTCAATCGCTTTATTCCCAAATTGATGTCAAGGTTCCTGACCCTCACCTTGAAAATATGTTCTTAGAGAATTTGCAAAGTAAGATACAAAATGAGCTTACCATGATGAAATTACCATCCTTCATGCACTTATGTACTACCCTCCATGATTATCAAAAATCAATTAGTAGTCATGATGCAAAGTCCACTTCTAGTCAAACTAAGAAATCTAAGTCCAAAAATAAAAACACTTACCAACCTTTTATAAAGTAGAATAAAGGCTTCCTTCAACTTAATCCCCCTCAAAAAATAAGTAAAAATACCAATACCCAACTGGCTAATATAAAATCCATGATACCCTTTAACTCTGGGAACTGAAAAAGACATTTCACCCCCCTACCCAATACCCTTCATAAAAAAATGACCCAACTTTTAGAACAGCAAATGATTACCTTGCCTCCCATCAAAACAACCGATCCTAATAAGCCTCTACCTCCAAAATTAGATCAAATTCTTATTGCTATTATCATCGACAAAATGGACATGATACAGAACATTGCAAGCATCTTAAACATCTTATGCAAGACCTCATTGATTCTAGATAGCTTTCTATTGGAGGTGTTAATGATCAAGGAAATAAGTCCATTTCCCATCCTAACCAAAAATTACAAATATTTACCAACCCCATGCCAAAACATAATATTTAATTTGTAAAATCTAGTGAAATTAAAAAGATCGATGTGATAAATGTTGACATGGATGATGAGAACATATATATAATTCAAAAAAGTCCTCTGGATACTGATCAACAAGAAAAAAATCCTATCGATGGTTTGGTTGTTGTTGGATCTCAAAAATTCAAGTTGCAAACCCTAATAGGATGCCAAGCTCTATGATCAAATTTTCAACGTTCTTGAACCAAAAAATGAAGTTAACTTATGTGTATGATAACTCCATGCACTTTAGGCTCTGCTAACCTACGTAGGTATACCTTTATAATGAAGCAAATTGAAAGAATGTATGATTTGGTTGAATTGACTAATCTATCCATGGTGGAAAATGGTGTAGGATTGATGAAATCCTACTGACTAATCTACTTATGATGTGACAACAGGTAATTTGTGGTGTGAAATTGAATAAGTAATGTACGAATGAGATGGACTACTGCTCTATTGGGTGTGCAGAGTCAATGTAGTTCTATAACTAGTGGAAGATTCTGGTTTTAACTCTAATTGTTTGGAACTTTAATTTGTTTGTAATTTGTACAAACATGCAAGGATGTGACTAGAAGGCTCTTCTTACTAATCCAATTGACCCTACCAAGCTACTATGATCTCTTAAAAGGATTTTTAATCCCTCTTTGAAGGAACCAATCAATAGAATCACACAATATCAGCAAATGTGTATTGACAAGTATGTTTAACCTTAACTTGAATAACAGGATAGCATCAATTTGGAGACAACATGATAATCATATCAACTACCTATCTCTTCTTTATTGATCCAATTCTTAACCCAAAGTTACTATAGTCAAATAAAAAGATTTAATTCTTTAACAAAAGCCAATTAATTTGACCACACAACAACAACAAATGTGTTTTGATGGAATTAAAACATCAACTTGGATATACAACTCCAAATAACATAGAAGTAGCAATATGGAGATAGTTAAGTAACTACTTCGAATCAACAAACAATAGATACCAATATTGTACCACACAAAATTTAAGGATCTTTCATTGATTTCAGCAAAAAATTATACATGCATCAAGGTCCATTTAGTATAACTTATATGACTAACATTTTGAAATGCTTCTACTATATCTCCTATTTCCTCCCTATGCACTCTTACCATCCTATCACCATATGTCCAACATATATATCAATACTTTAAAGAGGACACACCCCTTCATAAATGTCTTTTGAGTTTAACAACAATCAAACATAATTAATTATGTTCTAGTTAGACATAAATGAACTTTTTAAATGATCCAAATAATCCTATATTGAATGGGTGTCAGCATCTTCTGATGTGTTCCTAGCTTCTATCTCCATGATCACCATATTTTACATCTACTCACATGCCTCATCCAACACCGAGTCCTTGCTTGTGTCCACTTCTAGTACTTTATATAATATCGACCTGCATTCTTCAATCTATTTGGTCCTGTCTTTTAATTTTCCATTATTTCTGAATAGTGCAGCCAACCCTTCCTTTGCAGCATCAACAAATCCCTTTGAATCTCCCTGAAGCTCCTCATAGTAACCCTTGTACTTTCTCATGATTTCCTTGGCAAGAGTGACAACTCCATTGTTAGAAGTATCTCTCTTTTGTATTTCCTTGACTTTTTCTTGATTTTTTTCATTGATCCTTTTGTGCTCCTGAATTGTAGCACAACTTTTTGAATGAGTTCCCTAGAACTTGCTCATCCAAACCATTAAATTAGCATGCCTTTTCTTGAATACTGTAGATATTGTATAATATTTGGCCTGAGCATATATGTCTAATTCTTCCCTTTTTTCCTTTGTCTGGGAACTTTCTCCCTGAGTAATTAACCCTATACCCTTGACCATGTCTTTTAGAAAATCATTCTCCTTAAGAATCTTCTCATTACCCATTTTGTGCATATTCATTTTTTTGATCAACATTTGAATTTTTTCTTTATTATTTGGCAACATTGATGCCAATATCAGCAATTGCAACTAGGTCAACTTCTCCAACATTTAATTTCACTACATGCATGTCTTTCTCAGTGTGGAATTATCACCAATTTCTTGTGTGGAGGATACAAAGCCCAAATCATGAGAGAATTTTCATCAGGGTCGTACATCGACCTTGTGTACACTTATGTAACTCCTTCGAGGCTTAACTTGTGTGTTGCACCATTATTATGTAAAAAATAGTCAAAGACAAGAGTTGAATTCAAATCCAAGACAAGGAATATCATAACAACAGATTCTTCTAGCAACCTCCTTCCCTTTTTTGGAGTCATGTCTTTCATTTCATTCTCTACATATGACTTCAAGGTCTTTAGTAGTTGTGCCTCATTGCTAGGAGTAATATCAACAACATACTCCCTAATTGCTTTCCCCTTTTGTTTATACAAAAATGACCTAAATTAAAAGACTTGATAAAATCATCATCAAAAACAAAATACCTATATGCTAATTACCTTACATCTACATCAAACACTTCCCCAACCTCTTTCTCTTTATTTGGAGATCGATATTCTTCTATTCTTAGTTTTGAAATATTGTTCATTTGATCATGAAGTTCTTTTTCACTAGAGGGTTCTTCATCACCAAAAGACAACATATTTTCCTCTTCAATTTCCCTCATCTGCTTCTCTACCTTCCTATTATATTCATCAATGGATAGTTCTGCCTCCCCCTATTCCATATTTCTGATTATGTCACCATGTGGGTAAGGTATATGACCATATCCACCCAAGCTTACCTTCTTTCTAGCAAAATCAATGTAACCTTCAGGGTCAAACCCTTTTCTTGGTGTTTATTTCTTCAAATTGAACTGAGATAATTTATTTAAAATCAAATCATATCCCTCCTTTGAAAAAATAGTGAAATCTCCAAAACATAGTGTACTTGGCATAAATGATTGTTTCTCAAAAGAACTAAAATTCATAAAACTAGAGTAATCCAATTCTCTAACAATTTCCAAATATGCAATTCTATCCAATACTATTTTTGGGAGAAGGAAAGGCGTTCCTTCAAAGCCATACACCCTAATCATTGTGGCATCAACATAATAGTATCAATCGCCCTAATTGTGAGCAATAGTTGATGATGCATTGAAATATTTTGGCCTTAGAAATATCCTAATTTCATTAGTTAAAGAATGATCACATGGATGATTGAAAAATATGTACATTATTTTGATAAAATTTTCCTCAAAATGCACATAACAAGAACTCACAAATCTACTATCCCATATGGCAGTCCACAACTACACTAGCAGTGGCTGACCTTCCTTGTCATATTGTGTTATTCTCAATTCTTCTAGCCACAACCCTAACTCCTTCCCATAGTATAATTTCATATGCATGACAAGGGAGTAATGTTTGAAATAAATTATAGGAGCACCATTCTTGATGGTTGTTAATGCCAAATCAATCTCCTTGCAAATATGTGAGGTATAATCAAAAGGCCTTTGATTGTGACATTTTACATCTACATCAATTACCATCGGCCTCATAGACATGAACTTAGGGACCTCAGTTCCCATTACTTTCCCTACTGAGAAGTAGGTATATTTAATGTATGGCTCAAATAGATCAACATGGAAAGGAGGTCCATCCCCATATTTGAGTGGTACTAAATTCCCATCATTTTTGGGTCTATACAGTGGCAATCTTTAGCGTTTATAAGTAGTGTCCATCCTTGAGTACTCTTTCTCTAAATCATCATGTAATATGGGATCATCACAGGTGTTATCTAGGTTGAACACTTCACAAAGAGAATTTTTTGAAAAATATACAAAGTACTTTCCTTGCAAGTCCAGTATGGCTTTCAAACCAAGGTTATATTGTTTTGCAAAGAGTTTTATAAGGTCAATATTAACGAATACATTAGGGATGAAAATCTTTCTTAAATTGAAAATCCATGGATTGCATACAAGTTCGAACCTATTTATTCAACCATAATGGAAAATAAAAAGTTCATATCCCATAATAGGAGTCCATAGATCACCCACATGTGTACATTTATCTTCTAACCTCTCAACATTAGCCCTTAACTGTGTGAACCTTCTGACATTTCAACCTGAACTCGACAATTTGTCAATGAGATCTTGGTATAGTTTCCTCTCCTTTGTTTTAGGTTCCTCACCAGTTTCAATTCTCTATTTTTTACCTTTCAGCCAACTACTTTAACCTTGTTGTTTTCTACCCTTTATCTACTAAGAGCTTGAACTCTCCATCTTTCAATATAATATAATAGAATTGGAATTTGAACTACAAAGAGACTTTGTGAACTTACTTGTGAATCTTTGTGTGTAGTGAAATTTTGGCTTCTATCCGATCTTCTGTCCTTCTCACTATGAATTCTAAAAAATCCCTTTTGATTATTCTTCTTTCAATCAAAAAAATTTACATAATGCACATTTGTGTGGCCATTAATGTCTTCCTCTGTGAGTGAATGTAGTTGTTTTTTTGAATTTTAAAATGTTAGAATGACAAGATCATATCAATGAGACTCCTTTGGTTCTTGGTCGATCTGTGTATCATCTTGGCACCACCCTTGTTTTATTTGATCACCAAGACATAACTAGATGTGTTTTTCATGAGGAATGACCTTTGATTTATTCTCCTTGGTTGGGAAGACAAAGTGATTCTTCCACTAATGCTATGCGAATAACCCCTTTCTTGTTTTCCAACATGTACTACTTCAAGGAGATCGTTGTGAAGTTACCCTAATTTAAAATTTTTCTGGATCATTACAAGCCCTTTTTCCATCATCGTCCAATGTCACTCCAAAGAATATTGATCCCTTTGTATTATCATTGGAATGAAAAAAACCATCACTAAGAGAATGAAACATTCCTCTGATGTCATTTGATCTCTCTGATATGTCTTTCTACCACTTCACTTTGTCTGGATTGATCAACAAGACTCCTCCCAAAATTTTCATTATTGGTGTAACCAATATGGTTAGCGAGATTTGTGTGATTCATTCTAATTGTACAAGTCTTCCTCATAGTTGTTCTTTTGTCCTATCGATGAAAGAAAATGTGTGTCTCGCTGATGTAATTTCCATTACTGTGAGTTAAGGGCTCGACTTGACTTGGAAAATTTTCTCTAACTGCTTTGTTCTTGCCGATGACTTTCATTGGTAAGATGAAAAGAATTGTCTTACTGATTATGCATTCTCCATGACCTCTCATCAATGTAACTCGATTCACTTCTTGTCGATATGTAGAAGATGCTCATGTTGAGAGGCTACGATCTATTGATCAAAAAGACTTTCCCTGATCTTTCCAATATAGACCAGTAGTTTGAAACTCTTGCTCAATGATGTCTAGAGGAATCCTAATGTATCAAAGGATAAATTGTTGGGATTATTCGTGAACATTGATGGATCTTGTCACACAAATATTAGCAATTTGTACTACTTATGAAATTATGATGTGGGAACTTGTTGGGGAACATGAGTAAAGGCTAGAAAAATACAATATTTTTATAGTTCCAACAGTGGCTCTGTCTAGGGATGTATACACCTTGTGGGTATAGGAAGAATCCATGTCCCTAGGAGAGCAGGCCAAGTTCCTTATGATGAATGGAAATGGAGGAAATTCAAGAATGGTAGGAGATGGAGATGATATGAAGTACTACACTACTGTGCATGGAATTTTTTTTTTTTAAGAAGGTTGTTTAAGAATTTTCCATGCACTGGAAATCCTTGACCTTCCCCTAGACTACTGTGCATGGAAAATTTAAGAAAAGAAGTACTTCAGGAATTTTCCATCCACTAACAATTCCTACTCTTCTCCTGACATGTTCTAAAGATAATACAAGTCTTCACCAGCTTTTCCAATAATGACAAATGGTCCTAACCATAAAGCCTCAAATTTTCCATGCTTTCATTTGTCTTGAATCCTTGTATTCCACATGAGAACTATGTCATTTATCTCAAATTTCCTACTTTTTTCCTTTTTATCATAGAGGTATTTCATCTCCAATTGATTCTTCATGTTTTTTTGTTGAGCCTCATTCCTAACCTCTTCAAGTTCCATTAATTCTTCTATTCTTTCTTCCATAGACTCGGGAATGTCTAGATCTTCTTGCAAGATAAACTTACAAACTAATAGTAAATTGTGTAAAGGAAGCCTAGCTTTAGTCCCATAGACAAGCTCAAAAGGTGACTTTCTAATGGTATTATTTACAGTAATTATGGGTATGTACAGAATCAACATGGAAAAAATAGGCCCTTAAGTGGCGATGAAATTCAGAAAAATTAGAGTTAGGCAACTTGATGTAAAAATTTGAATAAATTATCTATATTATTTCAAAAATATGTAAGAATAGCATCTCTATCAAATTGAATGTTACTTCTAAACTACTAGGTTTAATTAAACTGCTTCCTAAAATCTAATTCACCCAATTTTAAATTCTTTTGCTGTAAAATAAGTGTAGGTGTTCCCCTGCTCCTGACTACCTTAACTACAATAAATGATAATATTTTTACAAGTTTTAGATATAAGTAGTGATTCATGTCCCTCGATGTGATGCATATTTTTGTAATTTTTTCCAAGTAAATGATTAATAATTATGATTTTTTATTACAACTTTAAAAAATATAAACTCATATGTCTAACTAATCTTTTAACTTGGTCTTAAACTTCATGGAAATTCCATTTTTCTTTTCATCCTATAGTATGTGAAGCATAGAATGCGTAATGCATGTTTCTTTAGGATTCAAAAATGGATATTGTTTGGAAAGCTATAGATGTTTTTCAATCAGCCTATCAATCAAGACTTTTAGTTGTAATTAAAATAGAAAATCAATAGTAATTATTTATTAAATTCAAAGTAAAGCATAATTTATACTGGTTGAAAGTTGATAATCTCCTTTAGAAACCCTTTTTGTTTCATCAATTTTGGGTTAAAAAAAGTTGTTTGCCACATACCCTACACATACCCATCATATCGCAACTTTTTGGCACATCATGATCCTACACATACCCTTCTATCTTCCCACAAAGCTAGTCTCAACTCAGAATCCTAGGCCTTTGTATTATTATCCAACATTCTCTTTATGATCTTCAAAATGCTTTTTTTATTGGAGTCAACTTTCCCATTTTCCTGTGGATGATATGGGGAAGAGTAGGATACTACTATTCCATAAGATTGATAGAACCCCTTGAATTCATCTTATCTAAATCACATCCCATTATTGGTTTTGATCCTTGTGGGTACTCCAAACCTAGTGATATATTATCTAATAATAATTTGTTACTACTTTACTAGATGCTTGTTTAGTTGACACAACCTCCACCAATTTAGTAAAATAGTTTGTGGGTACTAATATCCATCTAGGATCTCCACTAGAATTTTTTTACAGTCTCTCCTATGAAATGAATTTCATATTTGTGGAATGGAGCTTCAACCTATAGAGGTTTCAAAGGTAATTCCCCTTGATATTTTAGCTTCCTAGAAAACTTCTAACATGCTTCACATTTTCTAGAGGAATTATAAACATCATTGAAAAATCTAGAACAATAGTAGCCCACCCTTAACACCTTATGTGCCATGGTTTTTGCTGAAAAATGTCCTCCACACATCCCTTCATGCATTTCCTTGAGGAAATGTCTGGCTTGATCTTCATCCAAGCATAATAGTAGAACACCATCCCTATTCTCCCAATAAAGGTCCCCTTTCATGAATACATATCTTGAAGAATGAAACTTAAGTTTCCTCTTCTTGTTATCACTAAGTCCTTTAGGGAATTTAATGTGCTTGAGATAATACACAATGTTAGTATACCATGGTGTGTGTTCAATACTAGAAACCATATTTTCTTCATCATTCAGGTTGTATACTTGAGTAGCTTCTATATTTTTCTTCTCCATCAATTTGGCTAGTCCATGTCCTTTCACCAGCTTGGTGATTTCAAACTCAATGCTAAATTCTTGGATACTATTTATCCATCTACATCTACAGCCATAAAGTTCTAATTGCACAAATACATCTTTCACCGCAACATTGGGCACATAGGCTATCACTTTTTCTCCTACCAAATATGTTCTAAATGCTTTGATAGCCTTTACTAATGCATAGGAATGTTTCTCCACAATATCATATTTTAACTCTACATTTTGAAGAGATTTACTAAAGAAATAAATGGGATGCTCATGTCCTTCATCATTCTTCTGTAACATGACTACTGTAATAGTGTGAAATGAGGCAAATGAAAAGATCTAAAAGGGCTTATTGAAATCAGGAGACTTCAATACTGGGGCTTATTTTATTTCTCTCTTTATAGATATGAATGCATCTGAAGCTTAAGCTTTCCAATCAATTTTTGCACCCCTTTTCAACATTCTTTATATTGGTATCACTATTTCAGCAAAGTTTGAGACTAATCTTCTCACAGAGCTGATCTTCCCAAAGAAGGACTAGATAGCTTTACCTATCTTAGGAATAGGAATTTTTTCAATGGCTTCCACCCTCTCTGGATCAATCCTCACACCCTCTTTAGATAGTATATTCCCTAATAACTTCCCTTCTATTACTACAAAATGACATTTTTTAGGGTTTAAAGAAATACCATACTCAATAGCTTTGATGAAAATATTCTCCAGGTGATCAACATGGTGTTCTGCCTTCTTTGAGTATGCAGTCAAGTCATCTTGGTACAGCACCATTATTACATTGATCAAATCAACAAACACAACATCCATAGCTCTCTAGAAAGTTGCCCCAACATTTGTTAGTCCAAAGGGCATCCTAACATATACATATGTTCCCCATGGTGTAGTAAAGGTTATTTTGTATTGCTCTAACTTCTTGAATTTCACCTAGTTATAGCCTAAAAATTCATCAATCATAAATAGCATCTCACATCTAGTGACTCTCTGCAACATGGCCTCCATATTTGGGAGTGGGTAGTTATCTTTAAGAGAAGACACATTCAGATTTATGAAGTCTACACAGAGCCTTATATCTCCATTTTTCTTCCTAATAGGTACCAAATTAAAAACCCAAGATGAATTCCTAATAGGTTTATTGATACCTCCTTCCCTAAACTTCATAATTTTTTCATACATTTTAGGTTCCAAAGTAGGATTTATAGGCCTTTGTTTTTGTCTAAAAGGTTTGGCATCTAGTTTCAATGGGATCTCATGTTGGAACAAATATTCTCTATATGCTTTAAGATCATCATAAGACTAGGAAAAGACATGATTGTACTTCCTTAATAATGCAATCAACATCCTCTTGATTGTTGGGCTTATCTTCCTCTAAATGTACACTCTTTTAGGGGCAAGTTCAGTTCCAAGGTTAATCTCTTCAACATCCTCCCTTTTGACTGGTGTTTTCTTCATGAGGGCTCAATCATTTGCATCAAACACTCTCTTTAATGCTACCAATCCCTTAGGAATCTTATTCATTTTAAGCTGAATGACCTCCTTTCCAAACATAGTTTGTTTCCCATCCACTTCTTCCATGAATGAATTAAAATCAATCTCTTGTGCTTTATACTAATCAATACAATGTAGGAATTTGATTAGATTAGTATCATCATTGAAAACTTGTCAACTATAAATATTATCAGGGATTGAAGTTCTTGTCTTGAGTTTAACCTATGAAATTCCTGCTAGGGTGATATCATCTCTTTTAAAGGATACATTTTCCAAGAAGTCTACCATTAGATTCTTGGACCTATCTACCCATTCAATTGAAAAAGCATCAAACAGTTCAATTGTATCCCATACAAAATTTCTGTATTACTTTATCCTTTTGGTTTTTGTAGCATATTTTGATCTTACTTGTGAGATGATCAATTCAAAATCCCCAATAACAGTCAATAACTTTAATTTTGCTTGATAGCCATGTCCAGTCCAATCAATAGAGCCTCATACTTTGCTACATATGTTATTTGTACAATCAAATATCAGAAAGAATGAATATTTGAATGTAGTACCTTCAGGTGAGATAAAAAATACTCTTGCTCCATTACCTTCTCTACTACATGCTCCATCAAAACACATTTTCCACACACCATGCTAATTTTTGGAGACATCTTTATCAATTGGATCAGTATTTAGCAATTCAGGTTGTGAAAGTTCTATTCTGAAACTTCTCAAGTCCACATCACAAAATCAATTTATCTATTTTTGATCAACATATTCCACAATCTAGTTCACTCTTTGATATCTAAATAACTTCACCTCTTCACCATTTATTGGTATTATGGCATAGGACAAATCAAATTGCACATTTCCTCTAGTCGTGGAAATCCATTGTCTTGATAGGAGCATCCCAAACTGAGGGGGTGTATCTATTACAATTATATCAATCTTGTATACTACTTGCGGATAAGCAACCAACTTCACTTCTACATCCTTCATGATTCCCACTACTGGGACAAGCCTACTATCCATAGCATAACACTTTCCACCACTAGTGTCTACTCACATGCCAAGCTGCTTCATGACACCTACTAGCATGATATTAATGGCTACCCCTAAATCAATCATACAATTTCTCACCATCTTGTTGTTTATGAGAAAAGTGGTAAAGAACAGGTCAACTTGTGGAGGATTCATCTGTGTTTCATTGAGACAAAATTCAAGTACTTTTACCTCTCCTTGCTTGCTATTATTGTTCTTGACAATTTCTTTGATTTCCACATTTGTGCTTTTGCTTGCTCCATTGGATATCAGCTACATAACACTATCTCTATATTCTTTTATTTTCATCATTTCTAGGAGTGGCACAAACATCTTTACCTGAGATAATGCTTGCGTAAAATTAAATGAAGAAGCATTTTCTGCTTTGGCAATTTTCTTTTGCTCCAATGGTTCTGATTTACATTCTCCCCTCTCCTTTATTTGTCTCATCTTTCTTCTGGTTATTTTTGTAAAATTCCCAATCTCCTTTTTTAGGAACATGCTTTAGCTCCTTGCTATTAGATTCTTTTATCTCCACCTTCTTGAGTTTTCCTTGTGTTTTCTCCTTATCTTTCACAACCAATCCCCTTGGAGTGCCATCATTTACATTTTTTATTCTGCTTCTTAGCCTATAATTTCTTTATGCTTGGTCTACTATAGCAATGGTTAACCTTTTGATCTCTTCCTTAGTTGGCCTCCTTAATCTATACTTATTTGGTATAGACGGTGTATTAGTTTATTGTGACTCATCATTGCTTTCATCCTCCTGATCAAAGAAAACTTGTTGTTCGGCCATGTGAATATTGTATCTCTAATTATTTACATCATACACATAAGCTTTGTCCCCTGAGGATGAATACTCTTGCTCAATCGGATGTAGGGTATGTGAAGTCAAATATATTGTAGCATCTTCTCCTTCATTATCATATGGAAAGTCTTCTTCTTGTATTGACTATGATACAACACAATGATCCTGAGAGGGGTAAATTACAAACTTGACACTGGGGGCTATTATTGACAATGTAAGCCCCCTTCTTCTTTAAAGGTTTGGGAGTTTCCTTATACTTAGGCTTGTCAGTTATAGTTTTTCCATCCTTCTAGATTGTGTTGTATGGCATGTCATGCAACTTTGGTCTTTCATTTTTGTATGAATTCTCCTCTCTACTCTCAGAGTTGTTAAAGTTTTGTGGAATTATGAGGTTATCCCTTTTGTCAATCATCCCTACAGCTTTTCTATTATTTTCGATTGTCAATGTTGTCTTTTTGCTTCAGCTAAACTCCTAGGACACCTGTTTCTAAGTTCATAGCCCTTTTTTGGATCAAATACTTTCAAATAAATACTCAAAGCTGCATGATCAATGAGCTTGGATCCTT